>JABVXU010000600.1:0-32848 GCA_013365365.1 Cruorifilaria tuberocauda
GCAAACGAATCTCCTACTGAATAGAAATATTACGTTGCTTCATGCGAAATTTCGATATTTTCTGTCTTTTAAATCAATTCATTTATTCTTACCTTTGATTCGAAATCACTGGAAAGTTGTGGTAGTATGTCGATATCATGATATTCCGACGGTTTTATATCGCTAACAAATTCATCGTAATCAATTTTTTCGCTTTCTCTTATTTGCTCTTCCGTTTCCGATTTCTCATATTCAACCAAAAACTATAATGGAATAATAAATCCATTAAATTGATAATGTAAATTAATTGATGTGTTAAAGAAAATTAATACACTGTCATTTTCCGGATATATATTTTTCTATAAAAAAAGGGAAAAATATTATATTGATTTTACGAAGTTTCTTGATATATTCTTGAACTTCTCATTTGCCTTTCACAGATTAGATCTAATTTTAGGAGATTATCCTCTGTTTATGAATTCTTTTGAAAATATAATCAAGCAAAATATATATATATATATGTATTTCTCTAAGTTATACAATTTCATGGGCCTTAATTCAAAAGAAAGATAAAAAAGTTGATGAATATTAACTCTATATAATTTCCTAATTTCTTGGAAATGATTTGATGCATTTTGGAAGATAACAGATTGTTCATAAGTTAAAAAAACTAATAAACAATTTTAGATCATGAAACAAAAAATTTTCCATGATTAATTTTTTCCTTTCATAAATTTTTTTTTCTTGATTTCAAAATACTTTTCTCTCTACTAATAAATTTTATCGCAATACTGAACAAAAGTGCAAATAGCCTATTTGCTAAATTAGTTTGCCATCTACACTTGAAAGTTAGCTTTTACCTGGCAAATCTTGTATGGAACCGCTTTTTTTAACTAACAACTTTTCGTATATTAATAATTCATCTTTTGCATTTTTAATGTATTTGAACTTTTTTATTCTCTAAATTGGCAGATTTTTTTTTTAACATTCTTTACTACTGTAAAAATCTTTTGAAAACTCTTACCGGTTCAGATTCTTCCGATGGTTCACTTACAATACCGGCAATACTGGCACGTACACGGAACCGATATGTGTTACCGCGCTCTAGATCTGTCATTGTTACATTCAATTCAGCACTTTCGACTGCTCTTATCCATCTTTGTTTTTCCTGAAGAAATTTTCCGATAATTAATCTTCTTACTGTTTGAGAAATTGCCGAAAAAAAAATCATACAATGATAGTTAAGATTAAAAAGATGAGATACTTGATCAGTTAGTTCAGGAATTATCTTCTAATTGAACTGTGATTTATTGTGAAACAAAAAGAAGATTGTAACAGTAACTAATAGCAAAAATTTTAGAAATTGGATAATTTAAAATACTACTTAAGATAAGTTTGCATCAAAAATATTGAATTACTCTTTGATGATTTGTTGTAACTTTTTGAATCCTTACGAATTTGTTTCATCTGAGAAATCGCGAAAGTGTACTTAGAATATTAAAAATTCTATCGGAAACTAAAAATTATTTCACTTTAATGAATGAAAAGAATTCAATTCTTCGTCAGATAACCAAAAGCCAAAGAATATTTCATCTTATTCATCGTATTTACCTAATCTTTACAAATCAATAATCTCACTTCAGATTTCATTAAGTCTCCTGATGTGACTATAAGACTAGAGAAGCTTAGTTGTGCTAGCAATAATATTCTGATTGTTGTTGTGATTTCTATTTTAATTAATAGAAATAAATTTAAAAGTCTATCAAAATTTATGTGAAATTTGTAATTCTAAGCTGCCATTATTATTAGCAATCATAAATCATAAGCAATAAAATATTTGATATTTTAATCATGCAAATAAATTTTTGTGCACATTTTGTGTTCCTACACTTTCTGGTCTTCGAAAAAAAACGTTTTAAAATCAAGTTCCAATATTTATATTTTATGTGAAATTAGGTAAACGATATCAGATTCTCTCTTTTTCTCTGCTTTCTTCTCTTGTTTATAATAATTCTTAAGGATGTTTTTATATAAAACATTTCGAATACACAAGTTAATTAGTTTATCTTTAATATTGAAGCCCGAAATTACTAAAGTTAATTTTCAATTTTTCTCATAAAATTTGATCTCTTATAAAAATCAAATAATAAAAGAGTCATTTCATTTATTCGGATATCTAAAAGATAGCAAAGTAAACAGAAGTTTAGTCTCGAAACAGCAACTTAGTTTTCCCGTAGAAAATTCCGATCATTTTTAATGCAATTTATTTTCTAACAAAATATAATTAACCTTTTTCATTTCGATGATATATTGTGCATTTTTATTAACAGGTTCTGGTACTACATTCCATTTCAATCTCACCGAATTAAATTTTAGCTTTTCAAGTATTGGCCGACTCGGTACAATTGGATGTTTGAGAATCTGAAGCGATGACGTAAACAATATTCGACAAAAATAAACGAATTCACAACCAACAATGATTAAGTAAAACTTTTCTTACGTTAATAATTATTATAAATTAAGAATACTTCCAATCATTTCGAAAACAATAATCTCCTAAAATTATTTTTCGTTCTATTCATAATATTTCAGTGCAGTCTCATAATGATCTAGATTTTTACCTCGTACAAAAATTTAATCTCAATTAATTTATAGTTTTTTCTAAAATCGATAAGATCGATTAAACACGCTGCAGTTAAGGTTTTAACAAACATTTCCTTAATATACATTTCACGTCTCAACAAAGTTTATTACATTTTCCAATCGTAATAAGGAAAAGCTAAAATATGATTTTTGCAATACAACTCGTACAATTCATTCATTCTAATTTTAATATTATCCAACTAAAATTTTGATAGCAAATTTGAAAAAAATCAAACCTCAACAGGAATTTCGCATTTCGCTTCGCCTAATTCATTTTTAACTTTGAGCAAATACTTGCCTTGTACATCACTGTCCACTCTTAATATTGCAAGTGTTGTTAATCGGTCAACTGTTGTTACCTAAAATTAAAATTTTATTTGAATTTGTTGAATAAAAGTTTATGCAATTGCATTTTATAATTTACTTTGAGTTAACAAAATATTCGTTCATTTTTATTTTTGTCTCATCTCAATTTTTTTTCATTTCTCCGATCAAACTTCCACATTGAATATTACCAACAGATGTTTTAGAATAGAATTATTAGAAAAGTTTCGGTACACTGATTACTTCCTAAAACTATTTTATCAGGCTTATATATATATATATATATCTATATATTTTAGAGTATGTGTCGCTAAGATTACTCAATAGTTTGAAGAAATATTTCTCTCCTATCTGCTTCAACTTAAAAGTAAGGAAGAAATAAATTGTTCTAAACGATTGAATAGTCCTCGTAATTTTTGATATTGATTAACTATTATGATACCTGGAAACGATTAGATTTTATTGTAATTGGTTTACCGTTTGTGTCCAGCCATTCCACATCTGGATTCGGTTTCCCTGTAAGAATTTTTTTTCAGCAATTTAATGTAGCAATTAGTAATTAGTGATCAAATTAAGTCATTCGGGTCATTGTTTTAAATTAAGTTATAATCTCAAAGATATTCAAAAAAACTTTTATTATATTTTATGCTTATTAGAACGGTTATTATTTGTTAGAATGGTAGAATACTAAAAATAATGATTGATCAAAACCAAATCTTTTTACTAATTGCGCCATTCAATTAATTGAAATATTTTTTTGTGAATTCATTCAAAATTGATATAATTTTATTTTATTACTAAATATTGGCGAAAAATTTTCTATTAAATATTTTTCTATTAATATTTCATTTCATTTCAATGAATTTCTTCATTATTTTTCTTTATTGTTTGTTACTTTTCTTCCATATACATTCTTTTTTTTCTTTCGTATAAATGATAACTGAAATTATGTGTTCCACTATAACCATTTACGAATCAAAAAAAAAGAAAAGAGGAAATGTCGATTCTAATTTTACTTTCATTTCATTTCGTAATAAATATGTCATCAGATAAACATAACTTTTTTTTCCGAGAACGCTAACTTTTATTTTACATTCCATATTTCGAATGAAAATGGAAATATAACGGATATTTCATTTCCAATTACAAAACAAATAATATTATATAATTTCTACTAGTAAACAATGTTCATATCAGTATCATTACTATTTGATACACAGAAATGGGAGTGAAATAATGAGCAACAAGTTTATTCATATTATAATTCAATTTCAATTTTATTGTCTTCTTGGAGACACATCATTTTGCATTATGCAATTTGTTTTTTTTTTATTGATATCATATTTTGAAAAATGCATGCCTCTTGTTTTTGTCTGGAAACTTTGTAAGTAAGTTCCATCTTATTCGCATCTCTAGTGTCTAAATTATATTCATAACGGGATGCATGAAATATGAGGTAAGCAAATTATATCATTTTTATCAGTTATTTGTTAACTCTTATCATAATTGCTGCATGTCATTAGAATTTTGAACAGACGCTAAACTAAGATCGATATTTGAAATTCTCAAAAAAAATACATTATGAAAATAGATATGTTCTAATATATATAATTAATATCTAATGTCGAACTTTCAAGAATCACGAACTTTCAAAAAATTTATCATATATTCATAATTTCAGATTTTTAACTTCTTTACAAACAAATTATGCATTTTCATTCGATTGAATTATATTCACATTTTAGATCATAGATATGAGGCTTTATCGAAGTTTAACGTTTGTAGTTTTGAAATTACAATAATAAATAAAATATAAAATTCATTTTAATTATTATAATTCTATAATTACTGAATTTAATTCATTTTGATGATTTATTTTATTAGTTTTGAGTTATAAATATATGCCTTTGATATTTCTATAAATAAAAATTTTTTAAATTTTATGTTTTTTTAATTTAATTTTTATGCTTTGTTTGCTGCTTTTATTCTTTTAGAAGTTTCAAGTAAGTTTTGCTAGACAAATTGTCGAAAAAAAGAAGACAATTGGTGTCATCAATTAACTTTGCATGAAACGTTAACTTTAATATTCTGATAACAAGGCAGTGAAGTTATGTCTCACATTCAGAAAGGAAAAAGGAAAGGACAACTCTGATATAAACGGCTATTAGATATCATGAAATAACTGAGCCATAAATTCTCGCTTTTCTTCTCCTATCATTTGCGACAGCACTTTCTACTTCTGTGTTCAATCAACAAAATGTGAATATTGTAGGATAATTTAAGTACTAAAATTAAACAGGAACAAAGTGAAATAGAAAATACTTCGAAGGAACAATTATTAGCTATCTCAGATATTTCATCATGCAAATTGTCAAGTATTATTTTTCATCATGTATCATACGATATCGAAATATACTAAAATACCTTTTTAAATTCATCAAAATAAAAAAAAATCGGATTTCTTAATTTGCAAATCTCTCTCTCAAACAGAAATGAGCAACGATAGCAGGTGTTTCGTCAATCTTCAGATATCAATCCCGTAGTAAAGCAGATATTATTAAATGATAGAATTAGGTTTAAAAGGAAATAAAAAAGTCTCTTTTAATTTAAATTGTATCAAAGAACCAAGTATGAAATCTGTCTTATACTGTAAAATTTTCCCACTGAAAGTTTTTTCAAATCCTTTCTTAATTTTCAATGAATTTAATTGTGTTCAATTTGCTACTTTTCTATTCCATCGGTTTTCATCTCTTTTAAAATAAAATGAACAATAGAAGCAATTATACTTTTTAAATTTAAATTCTAACATTGAAGCTTAGCTATAAGCTATATTTATTTACCAATTTTGTCGCAATAAAAATAAATTGAAATTTTGCTTAAATTGGTTAGATTACCGATAGATTGTGCTGGATTCGTATATTTTAGAAAAGACTATTTAACTATTTAGATATTAGAATTTAAATATTTAACTATCTATTTAATTATTTATTTAGAACTATTTAAGAAATTGTAAAAATTTTTATGGGGAAAGCGTAAAATTTTTAAATTATTATAAAGGTAAGATATAAAAATTTCAAAATTTTCGAACTGAGAAAAAGCATTCAAGGGCGATAGTTGTCATAGAATACAATTAATATGTAAACTTTCCCTTAATTAAATTATTATATTGTGAACTGTATACCGGAAACCGGAAAACTTGATGGATGATAAAAAATATTTTTGGATGAAAATAGCTGAATTGGAAAAAAGACTTAATTGGAAATATTTAAACTTTTTCAATATATCCAATTTTTTCCATTCCAAATCATAAAGGACTGAGAAATTTTTCAGTTACAGTCCAAGTTCAATCGAAAATTTTAAGCTTCCTTATTTCATTTCCAATTTTATTTCATCTTCTCAATAAGACAAAATGCATTGAAATAGTGCTAATAAATATAAATTTCCAAAGGCTCAAACATCCTAATGCGTTTTTTTTTTCTGAAGCAAATAAAGATGAAATTTTTTATGAACAACTCTATGACCTTTATGATGTATCTTTAAGTTAAATTCTAATACTATTTATCATTAAAATAAAATTTATGAGAAAAAAACTGGTAAATAACAATTAATCAACAACAATTATCATATAAAAGAGTGAGAAAAGTTTTGAAACTTCCTTTCAAACTTATTTCATGTTTATTTCATTGCATTATTACAACAAAGCAAATCATAAAATATACTATTGACATAATCATTTTTACTTTTTTTTCAGCTTCTATCAATTAATGAAACGTCTTCAGAAGTAATTAAGTTTTTATCTTTAATAGCATCACTTGATAACTTCTATTTCATTCATTTATTTTTGGACATTTTCATTTGGCTAAATTGATTTAGCAATTTAGCAAACTTCTCAAATTTCAAATTTTCCTTCAATCTTTTTAGAAAAAAGATTAATGTCTGAATAATATAATCGTATATTTGTATGTTTGACGAATTTAATATCTTATAGTCGAAATTCTCCCTCAAAAATAACATTTTATTTGCAAAGCGCGTTTGAAAAAATTCTTTAATACTTTAATAAACAGTTACTACTCAAGAATATTAAATAAGTTAAGCAGTTATTAAGGTCTCCTTTTTTTTACACAAATAACCTGAGTGCTCTTTCTATTTCATAGATAATTCATATTGAAATCATGTTGGTTGATACCTAATTATCTATTCAGATTTACATTACGACAGATTATTCTAAACATATCGATGTAAAATCCCGGTATATTCATTAAAAATTTTTTCCTTGAGATTCAAAACATGCTAATCAAGATTTTTTTTTTGGAAATTGGAGAAATGAACATGGAGAAAATGAAAGTTACTTGCTAGAAAATAAAAAAGGTACAATATTATCATTCCAATGAGAAAATGCAAAAAAATTAACTACGGTGGTACCTCAGGGAAATGAAATGATACGAAGCTTGAGAAGGAATGAAATGTGAAAATGACAGTGAAATTGAGGATAAAATCGTTTACTTATTTTCTCTTAGCTCTTTTTTTTTTTGCATTCATTTCACCAATTTAAATTCCTGATCCCGATATCCGGATTTTATTTTAATAACTGGATTCATAAAATAATTGATTTGCTATAAATGGTATTTATGATAAAGTTCTATTTCCTATATTTCAGGAAGAAATTTTTTGAATAAAAAACCATAAAAAGAGAAAAAAAAACAAATGAATTTTAATAGGATAAATTTGGATTATGCAGAAATAGTATAATGCATGCTGCAGTATATTCATCTTATCTACTTAGAGATTACCGATCTCAGCATAAATATTCTATTAATGATGAAGATGAAAGAAAATGTTCCATTGGGTAAGCTCTTTTTTCTTTTTATTAATACCTCTTAGCTAAGAAGAGAGTATTGTTTTTGTTTCTGTCTAGTCTAATCAGAGAAATTTTCATCAAATTTCAAAATACGATTTATCTTATCTGAGGATTTACCCTTATTGCCAATCACAATAGGATGACAAAAATAACAGAAAACTTGTCGTTCAGTACAATCTCACCTGAATTCTCGAGATATTTTCAAAATCTACTTGCTTTTCAATTATAGTGAATAATTTCACATTTTATTTACTGAGAGAAAAAAAACCAAATAAGTATACTTTCCATTACTAATAGTAGTTACACTATTATGAATCAAATTTGGTGTAAGTTGCTAGAATTTAATTCTTCATGATTTACACTGGAATTCATGCAACCACTTCAAAATATTTCATCCAATTCTCACTAATCAAAATTTATGAACGATAGAAATTTTACATAAATTATATTTATTGTGTATAAAAAATCTTTCTAATAGGACTTCGAGAAAAATTGAATCTACAAAACGACGAAACATTTTTAAGAATATTAAGAAATGATTTTGTCAACTTTCCATGAGGCTGAAGCTGACATTACTGAAATTGTATTTAATCATTATTATCATTCTCATCATCATCATTGATCCATTCATTTGACGCATGCTTATAATCTTTGAAATTCCATTCTTGGCTAATGGAGTATTAATTATCAATTTGATATCTTATATCATTCATCACATATTAGGTAGTAATGCCAGTTTTAGCCGATATCAGCTAGCAACATTTTTTGTAATTTAAAGTATTTCATTACTTTTTCCAAGAGTTATTTCATTATTCTCTATCTCAATATTCTCATTTTCGTCTTTCCCGTCTATTGCAAATAAATTTAAAGTCATTGATGATGTGCTTAAATTTAATATTAGATTAGAAAAAGAAAAGAAAGGAGAAAAAGATAGAGGATAATAGGTGATGCTGTGTTCACTAATATATTAGCATCATTTATAAACTTTATTTGAAATTTTGATAAATTTATTTAATTCTAACAACCGAATTAAATGCTATCATCGAATTAAATGCTTGAATTATTCTGGATAATATAAGCTATCTTCAATAAACAATCTTATCATAACACTTATAAATTATGCATTCTTGTATCTTATCTAACGAGAAGCTTGTTGTAGTATTTATTTTTAGCCTGATATCTTTATATATAATCCCATATCATTTCATATTAATTAAAAGTGTTATGATAGGATACAAAGAATATTTTATATTTAGATATATTAAATGAAATATAACAGTTTGCTTGGATAATTAATTATTCACCTCTATAAAAAGATGTATCAGTTTTGAAGTTTTCAATTCATTACTTTTAATTTTGAGATTAATTAAAAATTTTAGCCAATATGATAAATCTTTCCTCAATATCTGAAATTAGTTAGCAAGCAGTAAAATGGCAAAGTATTAATTGACAAATGATCTATATTTAAATTAATAATGATCCTCATGGATTATTGAAATGAATAATCCATGAGATACATCATTCATTCATTTAATTCCAAATCCTTTTCTATTTGCAAGACTTTCGTTTATGTGCAAAATTGAACTAAAACCTTATTACATACATAATCTATGAAATAATTTAATTTTTGCACTTTTTAGGTAAGTTCTAAAAAGTTAAATACATTACAACAGACAGTTTTCTAATTTTAAAAAGAATTAAAAGTAAAAAAAGTCGAAGTCTGATTTAATTATTATTCGATAATAACGACAAATTAGTCATGACAGATCACATTTCGTATCATTACCTTCTAACTTTTTTTCTTACTATTGCTAAATATTAGAAATGAATTAAAAAAAATAAATTAGTACAAAACAGGATAGTTCGTTCATAACAATGTATTTTCAAGAGTTGGTCTTAAATATTATCAGATTACAGCCCATAAATGATAGTTTCGCTTAACAAAAAAATCATTGTTTCGCGTTAAAATGTCTTATCTTCCATCGATTTAAAATTTTTGCAATTCTAATAAAAATCCATCCTCCCACAGGGAAAATTATGGAAGCAAAAAAAAAATAGAAGGAAAAAGAAACCAATTGAGATCGAGCAACTTTAGAAATGAACCTTATTACATAATCTATGAAATAAGATAACTATTAGTTATCAGAAGCAAACTTTCTTAAATGAAATCTAAGATTTCATTTATTTTCAAAAAGGAATTTAATTTTATAAAATTTATAGTTATTAAAAACGAAATCTGAAAATTTTAATCATCATTTCTCATCATTCCTCTTCATGTCAGAAATTCATTAACTGTTTGTTATGAATGGATTTGAATTTAGCTTCTAATTCAATGTTTTGAAATCGAACACATAGCTATTCTTCCTTCCACAACATCAATTCAGTCTTTTTTTATTACAGCAACTACACCATCTCTTCTACAGCAACAGCCTCGCTTTTCTAATCTCTGAGAAAAACTACTTCACACGTCAAACAAAATTATAAAGTCTACTTCAAATCTCGTGATATATCGTTGCTTATCTCTCTCTCTCTCTCTCTCTTATACCAAATTGTCAGTTTTTTCCTTTGTGTTTTTCTCTTTCAAATGATTTTGTACTGAAAACAAAAAAAAAAGTTTTTTTTGAAATAGAATTGAGGTCACTTGTGCTCATTTGTAAAAGTTATAGCATTTTCATAGCAACATTTTGTCGAGTTGAACGGAACATCAATTCGTTGACAGGTGTTATTCATTCTTTGTTGCGCAACCTTCGATGGATTTTGTTGTTTAATGAAATTCAAGTTTCTACTATTCACTATACTTCTTCTATATTTTCTGGTAAAGACATATCTTTCTGAAATCTTCTGATTGATTTAAATTTAAAAAACATAAATTCATGGAAATTCATGAATAAATCCATGAATCGATGAAAAGCTCAAAGCTCGAAAATAAAAAAAAAGAAAAACATCTTTTTACATACTTAATTTTAATCCTACACTTCTTTAGGGAACGATAATCATGGCAAAAATTCATATATATATATATATATATATAGATTTATCCACTTTATGCATTTAATTAATTTTATTTCATCTTCCTTCTCTGTCAAAATCTTGACATCGAAGTTATTTATTGCTAAATGATTGACTTCATTCGAGATACTAATATTCCATTGAAAAAGAGCATAAATGATTGAGAAAAATAAATTTGTAAGTTTCGAATTTCTACTGCAAAAAAAAGTAACCATTTTTTTAAATTCAAATGACCCTTTCATGATCTTTATCACAAATTATA
Source organism: Cruorifilaria tuberocauda (assembly GCA_013365365.1). Lineage (NCBI taxonomy): Eukaryota > Metazoa > Nematoda > Chromadorea > Rhabditida > Onchocercidae > Cruorifilaria > Cruorifilaria tuberocauda. Next base: position 11,076 of record JABVXU010000600.1, read on the forward strand.
TATTTGAGATTATGCACTAAAGAAGCAAAGTTAACGTCTAATAGAAACGATAGTTAAATCATATAATATTTCTTTTTTTTTAAATAAATGATAAATAGTATGAAAAAATTTTGATAAGATATATTTAAAACATTTGAAAAATTTTTTCTCTCAGATGGTTTAATTGAATTATCATTGATAGATAAAATGAGAGGGAGTGATATTTTTATTCGTTTTACGAGTTAATTCTAAATTGCTTTGATTGAAATGTCATATGACCATAGTCAATTTGATATATAGCATATTAAAAGGTTGAAAACAAAATTACTAGCGAAGCTTAACGAAAAAATCCTTTTAAAAATCTACCAAGTCGCCTTCAAATTCATTATTTAAAAATATGAGGTAAATTATCGAAACATTTTATCTTTTTACCTGTTATCTTAAAATTCAAGCTTGATTACTCAATTCTCAAGTGCTATTAAATCGGATTTAATTAAGGGTCAAAAAAAGAATTTTTTTTTGTAGGAAATAATTACTAGATGCAAATAAATTGTAGAAAATATGGATCTATTAATTTTAGCTAATAAACAAATTGATTTTTGTGAAGCTTATCAACAAATGAAACTTCACTAAACAACTTTCTGATCCTAAAATTCTATAAGTACTTATCAGTTTAATGTCTTTGGACGAATCTATTCATGTTAATTAATCTTTAAATTAAAATTTGTTCCTTGTCTTATTTAAACTTAAAAAACCTTTCATGTAAATACATGAATCTCTGGACAGATTTATATTGCTGATTAGCGTGCTATTTTATGATTTTTCAAAGCAATTTTTGCAAAATCTGTCATTTCTTTACTAGTCTTTTGGCAAAAACCAATCTTATCAGAAATGAAAAAATAGGAAGGAGTATTGATCATTTCTTGAAAATTCAAATTATCGTGCTAGTTTTTTTTTTCTTCTTCCTTCATCTCGACCTATAACCTCTTTACTTAAAGACCATTTGATATGATAATGAAAAATAATTGTGTTAAATAATTTTAATGCCAGTGAAGTTCAGATTTAATAAGTTAAACTTATGCTAAACTGAATTTTTCCTTTAGATTCCACTAATCTTTTTCAATTCCTATTTTCCATTCTCTTTTCATGGCTTCTTCGATTGATAAAACTTTAAACAAATTTCCGATGGCATATTTCTGAGTTTAAAGAGCCTTCTGGGAAAACAAAAAAAAGGAAACTTATACATAAATTCTTAGGCTCGAGTTCGAAATTAAGTATTTTCAAGAACATTTCCGTCAAGCTCCTCTTTCTGCTCGTCTAATTACCCTCAATTAATTATCTTTAGTTGCTTTGTTAAGTCGGCACTTTCCCAAAAACTTAAAAATGCCAATTCTTGACATTGACAAAACAATGATTTGTAAAATATTTCCTCAAACTCTTCCATGAATACATATTTTCATGCAAAATTTTCTACACATTTTTTTCTTATGGCAATCTTATATCACTTTTATTCACAAAGATGCCCCTCTTTTTTTCCTTCAAATTACATCACTTTGATATACTTATAGTGCAAAAGAATTCATTCAACTTATTTTATCATCAATTTTTTCTGTTATCCAACTACCTGTGTTACCTGTGCTATTGGCAGAGATGAAATTTTTCACTTCATGTCACTCATATTATAAAATAATCTTAACGTGAACAGTTACCAAAAAAAAAAGTTCCGTTTTTTATTTTTTCTTTTTCAATCATTACCTTTAGTGTTTTGAATACAATCTCGAGATACATACACACACACACACATAGAAAAATATATTTTATTGATACAAATAATATTATCACTACTCGATGATTTCTTAAATATATTCAAAAGATCTTTTCAACAGTTGGACGTTCTTTCCAGTATATTGATTTTTAAATCTTCCTAGTTTTTTTAAATCTTGTTACTTTGTGTATTTCTTTAAAAAAAAGAATAAAATATTATTCTGTTTATCTTCATCTTTGCTTCGAAAAATTTCTTATGAAGCGAATCTTATGAATGATTAATTACCGCTAAACAATAATATTCAATCATTCATCTCAAAAAATTTGCTTAATTCAACGATTAAAATATTACAATAGCGATGATAATTTTTTGCAGAAATCAGAAGATTTCACAACTGATTATTGGATTTGGATATCTATCGTTTTCTTCCAATTTTTCTTTTTTAGAAAAAAATTTGATTTAAAAAAAAAAGAAAAAATGAATAATTAATTATTCTCATTTATAAAAAGAATTGAAAACTATTATAAATAAAAATCAATATAGTAATTTCAATTCTTGATACGTATGAATTCTTCAAATTCAAACATTTACAGAGTCACAACCAACATGATCAGCGGGTGAGCCAATCCATCTATACTTATGCTACGCTGCTTCGTGGTTGTTTACTTTTACTTATTTTAATTCGACAAAAAATTAACTCTTAAGATCTTAAGTAAACATGCGATCAGCTATTAAAATTCTCTCCGAATATTTCCGTTTTCAAGTTCAAAAAATTTACCATTATAAAGAAAATTGATAGTACCGAAAACGAATTTAATTCTGAAAATCTCAACCTTTTTGAATCATTAAATTCATGAAATAAATCTTATCAATTACTAATCGAGTTGATTCTAAGGAATTTTTGCTTTTTTTAAATTTATATCAAATCAACATTTTCATTTTAATTAAAAGGATAAAAGAAAAAATGAAAATATCACGAAGCAGCTTTTATTGTTCTTTGGAAAGAAAAGAAGGAAAAAATTTTTTAATCTTTACAGTGCGGCTCAGCAGCACAAGAAACGGCTTGTTTCGTATCGTAAAACCGATGCATCAGCAAATACCGGAAGAAATAATGCTCATCTTCTAGATGAAATTTGGGGAAGTGGAACAAACTGCTTCCAGGTGTCATATTCAAATATATTATAATAACTATCTCAAGTTTATTAATCAAGTAAAAGTACTGTTTCGAATTGTCTCAAGTTGTTTCATTTTTCTGAAAATACCAAAATAGGATTCTGTTATGGACATCGTATTACTAGCTGTTAGCCACGAACTCTCAATTTCCATTTTTTGGGATTTAAATATTTTTAGATAACTCATGGAGGTAATTTAAGTAACTCATGCGAGACTACTAATGGTAATTTTTAGGCAGTACCAGCCGGTGGACGCAATGATGATGGTGAACCAATGCTTCTCAGACTTAATATTGGTGGTACCTCATACCTATTGTTAATAGAAGCCATTCTACAAGCAGAATTAACTAGTTTCCTTTCTAAATTTGTTCAACTGAATCACAAATCCAGATTGAAGGTTTATATTTGCCGTAAAAAGCAAAAGGAAGAAAAAAAAAAAGAAAAAGCGACTTTTTTAATAAACGAAGATTAATATAATTACTTTTTTAGAAAATTATTTTACTTTAAAGATTAAAAAATTAAATGATTTGATAGACGAGTTATTTAAGAATTATGCTATATAAGAAGCAGGTAAATTAATAAGCAATATAGAAAAATAATAGAAAACTCAGGATCATAAGACGTTTTTAAGCGTGAAAAAGTCATAAATTAAAACCTATAAATTGGATGATTTCAAAAAAGCTGTTGAATTCAAACAAAATTTAATTCTTTTCAGACTTAACTTTCAAATATTTGTTTTATGATATGTATGCTCATAGAAAAAGGATGTGTCTCATTCCAGGTAGCAGACGCTTATATAGCATCTGAAGATGCATATTATTTTCAACGATCACCGTACGCATTTGAAGCTATCTTTCAATATTATGCAACCGGTGTTGTGCATAGGCCACCGGAAATTTGTCCTGCTGCATTTTTGTCTGAACTGGAATTTTGGGGAATTTCCTATCGATCTATTGGTTCATGTTGTGCCGATATTATAGCTCGCGATCGATTAGAGGAAAAAGAGGAAGAAAAAGTATATCATCAATTATTTTCAAAAAATTTTAAGGTAAAATTATAAAATCGACATTTTCCAGGTTGATAATAAAACTTTTGATAATTTGATGTTTGGAAAAATAAGGAGGAAGATGTGGACCTTTCTGGAAAGACCTGGTTCATCAGTTCAGGCTAAAGCATTTGAACTATCATCAACTCTCTTTGTTGCTATATCTGTTATGGGTTTAAGCTTCGGTACTATTCCTGATTTTCAGGTTTGTTTTTATAAACCCAAATTTCAGAACCCAATATTAATATGATGTTCGTATTCCGTTAATACTTGCCGGTTCATAATGTACGTGAAAAATACGTAAACTACAATGGATTGTTAATTTTTCTTATCCCTTTAAAACCTTATTAATATACTTGCATTAATTTCTTCAATTTATGTAAAGTCAATTTATGTAGAAGCTCAAGCCTAAGAAATTGAAATTGAACAATTTTTAGGTGACCCAATACCTGCCCGCTCACAATGAAACAATTTTGCTTCCAAATGGTACCACAACAGTGGTGGAAAAAATTGAAGAAATGCGAGTTGAGCATCAAATTTTTGTATTAACTGAACGTATTTGCATAGCATTTTTCACTGTTGAATATTGCCTAAGATTATTTGCTGCACCAAGAAAATTTCGTTTTACACTAAAACCATTAAATTTGGTAGATTTAATGGCAATTATTCCATTCTATCTTGAATTACTACTAACATCATTTGGTGTGGATGATAAAAAATTGCGTGATTTGCGTTGGGCATTCTTAGTGGTTCGTATATTACGGGTTCTTCGAGTGATACGAATTATTAAACTTGGCAGATTTAGTTCCGGTTTACAAACTTTTGGTATGACATTACAAAGGAGTCAAAAACAACTACAAATGATGACAATTGTATTGCTCACTGGTGTCGTTTTCTTCTCCACGATGATCTATTTTTTAGAAAAGGATGAAGATGGTACACCATTTACAAGTATACCTGCTGCCTATTGGTGGTGTAAGTCATTTTTTATCTTTGTTTAATCATGAATTAATTCTTACCAAAATTAAATTCTTATGAAAGCTAATAATGAATTCCAATTTTATCATCCTAATCCTTCAGTTTTTCTAAAATCATAAATTAAATTATTTATAATAAATTTCGTCTCATCATTCTTACGATTTAAAACATTAATTAACACTTAATGAAGATAAGAAAAAAAAGCCTTTAAAGCTGAAATATATTCTAATTGATATGATAGGCATTGTAACGATGACAACAGTTGGCTATGGCGATGCTGTTCCAGCAACCACAAGTAATTCCTATTTCAATTTATCTTTGAAATCTTGAAAAAAATTTTTTAGAAATCAAAAATGACAATCATTAATCAATTTATTGATAAGTTTAATCAAATCACTTTTAGTGGGTAAAATTATCGCATCAGCAGCAATAATGTGTGGTGTATTGGTACTAGCCTTACCGATTACAATAATTGTGGATAATTTCATTAAAGTTGCACAGGATGAGCAACAAGCGGAGCAGCAAAGACTTGAACAAATGCGACAGGAACGGAAAATTCAATCGATGTTAAGTAAGAAAACTGTTAATAAAGATTCATAATGTTAGTAAAACTATGATTACTCGCCATCCTACCACTCTCAATCTCAATCTTTCAATTAGTAAAAAAAAATTTCCAATCCCAGCTTGATGAATTCACTTCAATTTCTTGCTTGCTGTCTTTCTTGTTATCTCAAGTGTACATATTTACATTTGTTAAGGTAATCTTAGTGCCAGAATGAAGTTGCTATCTGTCAAAAGAATAAAGATTAATTGATTTCATTCTCAGTAAATATTTTTCAAAATCGTAATTCAAGATTTCCCATTGTTTCAAATAATATTGTAGTTTTTCAGATTGCAAGCTAAGATTAGATGACCACGTTAAAACCCACCAGGAGCTACCGATTTAAGATCCATTTACTTGTTAAAAATTTTTTAATTTAACAAAAAAGACTTAGAATCGGGAAATAAAAAGCAATTTGCAACTCCATCACTACTACAAATGCTAGGATTGACATTTCAAATTATAACATTTTATTATTTCAAAATGATGGATGATGACTTTGTCAATTTAGCCTTTTTTTGCAAATCTGCACAAATTTTCGCTCGTATTTAATAAATGATGAAATGGTACACTATTCCCTGAGTTCTGTTTTACTGTATCTAAGCATCTATAAGAATACGATAGCATTGCAATAGTTCAGTTAAAAAATTCCTCAAAACAATGTTAGAATCACTGATGATTTAATGGGATGTCAAATAAGAAAATATTTTGAAGAACCAAAGGTTTTGAAATATTATTCAAAATGAAACAATCAAATAGTTAACCTGAATCAATAAGGTGACTACAGTTTTATATGCATAGCATTTAGATCCTACTTCTATTTATTTTTTTCACATTAATGATATAAATTATTTCCATATTAATGATATAAATTATTTTATCTTCTCAATTTCTAACTTTTGCGTTGATACTAACCTATTCTTTTCAAAACAATTTTTTTTTATTTTAAAATTTCTTTGTTGCAAAAGTATTCAGCTTTATTTCACAAATTCGTAAAACTTCAGAATTTAAAAAATACAAGAAATCACATTATTACACGCCGATCATTTAAAATTATATTTCGATTACCACGAACAGCTTCACTATTACATAAGATTTCTATTAAATAGTATTAAAAGTTTCATGTTGTATAGCACAATTCAAAAAAAATTAACTTTACATCCCATTCTGAATGGAACCCGACCTCTGACCTTAAAATTTCAATCAGAAAAATTAAAGTGTCACATAATAATTAAAGATTACGTTTAACGACTCAAAGTTATAAAAATGAATTAGTTATAAAACTTCAGTTATAAATTCTTCGTTAATTTCGACTGATCCGTTCCGCACGAGTTATTCAGGTCTATAAGAGATTACAGTAAAGTTAATGATGTTATCATATATCATATAATCTGAAAGATAGTTTGAAAGAAATTGAGAAAGCTAACCAGTGAAAGCGAGTTGTAGTTTGACGTTTTCACCTTTATTGAAAACTTGCGGCTCTTTATATTTGTCAGCATTAATTATTACTGGTTCCGATTTTACTTCTACACTGAATTCGTGTTCTGCTTTGCCGGTTTCATTTTCCACAACGACCTGAATGGATCTCATGAATGCTCTAAATTAATAATCGAAAAGAAATAACAAAATTTTGCTATTGAAAAACTTCAAATCTGAAAGGGATAGAGTGAATAATTCATAATCTGCGAAAAAAAAAACTTGACACAAGCTTAATCTTTTGTACTTGATAATCGCCTTCATCATTCTCAGCAAGTTTCTGGATTGTAAGTGTTGATTTCTTATCCGTTTTTGTGATAATCATGCCCGTATTATCGAATAATTCAACACCGTTTCTATACCAATGAATTTCAGGTGCTGGTTTAGCAGTAAATTCTACACTGAGTACAAGTTTTTCATCTACTCGACCAGCTTCTTTCTCCGATGCTTTCTTAATTTTCGGCTTTCCAGTTGCTATATCGAAAATGATTAAAATGAAAATGATTATAAACACTGCTAAATTACTTTAGAAAATAACTATTGGAAAAGATTCTTTACTTTTATTGAATATATATTGGAAATTCCTCCTTTATAAGTTTGCTAGCTATCGAAAATACCTGGACTTAACTTATTAAGTTATATATATATTCGAATATAACAGCATAATTAAAACAGATAACTGAATTATACATGTCAAATTATAAACGAAGCAATTACTTGAAAGATGAAACATGAATTAACATTATTTACCAGTAATTTTTATGGGTTGCACAGGTTCTTTATTTTCTATAGGTGGACCAGTACCCAAAGCATTTTCAGCTGCAACACGAAAGTAGTACTTTGCACTATCAATTAAACCGGTTATAGCTGCATTTGTTGTTGTTGTACGTGTAACAAATGCCCAACTCGATTTCTTAACATCACGTTTTTCGATACAGTAACCGAGTAACTTACTATTACCATCTTGTTCTGGAGGATTCCATGTAAGTTTACATGAATCATTTGTTACATCAGATACTTGCAATGGACCAACTGGAGCGGATGGTGTTCCTAAAAAAATTTCACTACTCAACATCTATATATTCCTGACAAAAATAAGAAATCAGTATCAATTGAAGGTAAAATTAAATGTATCGTATGTAATCCAATCAAAATGTTATTAAATAAGATGTATTAATAGTTAATATCCTAAGAGTGGCATGATCATACATAATTAGAATATGAAATAAATTATCGGATAGTATTTCTATACCTAATAAGTATAAAATAGTAAATGATCAACAACACCAACCTTTAACTAACACTTTAACTTGACCTTCTTGTTTTCCACATGTATTTTCCACGATCAATTTATAAAGACCCGAATTATTAATATTTGCTTTTTTGACTGTTACTACAGCATCACCTTCCTTGAATGCAATAATGGTATTATCATCTATCTTTAATTCTACACCATCTTTGAACCATTTGCAAGTTGGTACCGGCAGTCCCGTAACATTTGCATGAATTTGTAACATTTCATCAGTTTTTACTCCAATAGTAGTTTCTTCAAATTCAATTTTCGGCTTGGCTAAAATATTACTCGATTATTCTTTTTAAAATTTAAAATTTGTTGAAAAAAATTATGCCATTTAGAAACAGGTACGTGATTATTGCACTTTTGCTTATCTTCTTGATTATTTAACTTCTTTACTTTCATAGTTCCATGATATTACGATTAGATTCATGTCCAAAAAACGGATAACCTGTAACAATAACGCGAATTCTAGCGGTTGATTTCTCCGTCTTATTCGTTGCCGTACAATGATACAATCCTGCAGTCAGTTCGTCAACATTTTCAAGGCGCAAAACTGAAGTATTTACTGTGGTTTTCACCATCTTCTTATTAATTGCTTTTTCATCTTTCGTCCAAAAGCACTCATCGAAATTACCGCTAATATTTGCACTCAATTCAAAACTCTTTGTTCCATAATCAACTGTTATGGAGTCATTGACGAATTTCACCTCCAATTTCTCCGCCCGCACTACTACTTCTTTTTTCACCTTTTTTTTCTTCTGAGTGACCGATTCATTGGGTAATGATTCTTCTAACTTTTGTTCCAAAGTTTCTTTCAGCTCAAATTCTTTCTTTATCTTCTTTTTCATCGCCAATTTTCCATCTTCTTGCTTTACTTCTGCACTTTCCTTTTTCTCAGAATCCTTTTCAAGTTCTTTCACAGGTTTCAATTTTTGCTCGACTTCTAATTTTTTTTCTGATTTTCTTTTCAATTTCTTTTCCAAATGCCTCTCTTCCAACGCCTCTTCGCCTTCTACTTTCTCATCTTCCACTTTCTCGATTGATTCAATTCTCCCGCTATCTAATTTTATTTTATATTTTTTCTTTTCTCTTTCGAGTTCCATTTTCGATTTCTGTTTATCTTCAACCTCTCCTTCTGGGAAACCATTGGTTATTTCAGCTTCGTCTTCCGGAACTTCGTCCTTTTTCGCTGTTTTCTTTTTCTTCTCAGTTTTTTTCTTAACAACTTTTTTCTCAACTTCCTCGACTAATTTTTCAGAAGACTTAAATTCGTCTTCTATCTTTCTTCCAACTTCAATCTCTTCTTGTTTCTTTTCTGATTTTTCTTTTCTCATCATTTCCGTTTCTGCTTTTCCTTTGGCCTTAACTTCCTTTTGCTCGGGTTTATCCTCAAATTTTCCTATCACCTCAACTTTTTCCTCTTTTTTATCTTCTTTCCTCTGCTCAACTTTTTTACTTACTTTTTCCTGTTTAACCTGATCATCTGATTTTTCAAATTTTTGTTTCTCTGATTGTTTCATCTCAATTTGTTCTACTTCTTTCTTTTTCCGATCAGGAACTATTATTATTTCCGTTTCCTCACTGGGAGTCGATAAATAATTACCCTTCTTTGCAATAACACGATATTTATTAGTCGAACTTCCATTAAAAGAATCTTCAAACTTCGATTCTCTTGTTATACCAATCTGCTCCCAATCATTTTTTAATTTCACTTTTTCAATGATATATTCATCAGCTTCTTCAACTTTCTCCCATGTAATTAGTGCAATTTTGCTGTCTTCAATAAGTGTTCCTTTTAAATAATTAGGTGGTGATAGAAATTCTGTTTCTTCCTTCAATTCAGTGCTTTCATTGATCGTCACCACATCGACAACATTGCTTGGCGCTCCTTTACCAACCTCATTCACAGCAATAACACGGAAAGCGTAACTTTCACTTGAATATAAATCTTCAATTAGGAATTCACATTGTTCCGGATCACAGTTTCCAACGTTACGCCAACGCTTGGAATCTGCTGCTCTTCTTTCGATAATATAATTTATAATTGGAGATCTATTATCTTCTGCTTTTTCCCATTTGAGCATCACTGAACGGCTTGTTATATTGAAGGCTGTTAAATGAAGTGGTTTAGAAGGCACACTGATTACAACCAATTGAACCTCTTCACTTGCGCTTCCAATTTCATTTTCCACCATAACTTTCAGTATACCTGAGTCTTCCTGAATTACATTTTTGAGACGTAATGATAGCTTATTATTATATGTATGTGTGTGGTATCTCATTTTACTCAATGGTTTATCGTTGATAGTCGTTTTGATATCGACCTCAGGAAATCCTTTATAATCGAATTCGATATCAGAATCAGTACCACAGTTCAGTTTCAGTACATTGTTCGGTAAACTTTTCGATAACTTAATCGTTGGCGGTATCTTAAGCTCTACTTTAGCTGGAGCACTTTCTTCATCCTCACGAAGTACTGCTATATATTCCGCGCAATCATTGAGATCAAAGTGCATAATAGTTAATTTTGCAATCGTTTCTTCCACATTCATGCTATATTTGCCTTTTCGTGCCCAAATTTCTTTTTTGTTTTTCAACCATTTTACAGCCTTCACTGGCTTAGTAGTTTCGCATTTCAAAATAATAGTAGTATCAAATTCAATAACAACCTGATCTTGTGGACCTCTTCTGATATGCGGCAGTTCTTCTGCAAATTTTTCAATTATCATTTTCTAGCAATTTTTCTTTAGAATTTTTGAATATAATTAAAATAACAATGAAGCAACAATTTTGAAACAAATGGACCAGTTACCTTTGACAATTAATTCTGCTTCAGTTTGATTCTTCTTATCAACAGTGCTACATACATATTTACCACTATCTTCAAGTACTGCATTTCTAATTATAAGTTTTCTTTCAATGCCATCCTTCTTAATCATTATTCGATCATCAAATGGCAAGGGTTTGCCATCCTTCAACCATAAAACAGAAGCATCAGCGTCGGATAATTCACATGAAAATTCAATGTCCTCTCCTTCATCAGTTTCAACATATTCGGGGAATGAAGAGATAAAATGCGCCCGAACTTCTGCAAGGTTTCAATTATTTACTTCAATTTAAAAAACAAATCAAACACATGCAACAATAAATAAACACAACTTCTAATAAGAAGTACACGATTTCAAGTTTTTATAGAAATTACAAAAATACCTGTGACCGTGACGACGGCCTCTGAATTTGCTGAACCATGATCGTTAACAACTTCGCACTTGTATAAACCACCGTCTGCTGCGGATATGCGATGAATTAAGAGAGCGCTCATACCACCTTCATTGATGATCTATAAACCTTACTTCACTCAACTTTCTTACTTCAAGTTTGAAATCTTAATAAAGCTAATTAAATAATTGAAAATATAAGTATAACATTCATTACTGGTTACATGCATGACAACATAAGCCATCTGATCATATAGTTGAAACCAGAAAGTGTAAAATAACCTCAATATTTTCACTAGCTGGAATGATTTCCTGATTGTCCTTATACCAGATGTATTGTGGGGCAGGTTCTCCAGTTGCATGGCATTCCAATTTAAGTTCACGTTTGCGTGGAACCGATATATTTCTGACACCTTTTGTTATTTTAGGTTTTTTAGCTGCTGAAAATATATGAAGCATAGAATAATGAGAATAAATAGGATGCTCAGTAAAAGCTTTATAGCCATATCCACAAAAGAATCGTATTGTAAATTTCAGTAAATTTGGCTTTATAAAAAATTTCAAACTTACCAATTATGCATATCGGTTTTGTTTCCTCAGAAAATTTACCGATTGTTGCACCACTTCTTGGAGCTACTTTGAATAAATATGATAATCCTTCTTTTAAACCAGTTACATCCGCAGGTGAATGTTCTATTTCCTTCTATAAAAATAAAAATTTTGTCAATAAAAAAATTTGTTACAAGAAGAGTCATTTATATTAGCGTCCTCTCGAAACTATAATTAATAGTTATCTTTTATTTAAAGTTTTCATCAAATAATAATTATTAAAATAAGAGGATCACATAAAATATCCGGTACTCCTACCTCCGACCAAAATGATGCAGTTTCCGACTTGTACATTATTATGTAAGATGTCACATTGCAGTTCTTATCTGCAATCTCAACCCATTGCACGCGAACCGCATTTTCGCTTACAACTTCTACTGTTGGTAAGCTTAAAATCGGCAATTCTACTGCAAAAAAAATATTTTTAATCTCTCAAATTAATTTAAACAATCAAGTGTGAAATGTTAAGTATGAAAATGACCACAGGAATACTTGGCTTTTCAAGAATTTATGAAAGGAAAATAAAATTGATGCCTAAAAATTTTTGAAATTCTAACACATTTGTAAAGCTAATAAAGAAAAAAAATCAATAATAATTATTCACCTATTTTGGCGATTATGAGAGGCTCCGATATGACATCTGATTTTGATGTGAAACCTGCTTCATTTGTTGCTTCAATTTTGAACTCATAACTTGCTCCGGCTTCAATATTAGATACAGTGAATTGTTCGGTGAATACCATTTCATCGTTAACTTTCACCCAACTGCCTTTATCTTTTCGTACGAATACGTCATATCCATAAATTGGTGAGCCGCCATCTTCCGTTACTCTTTCCCATTTCAATTTACAACTCTTAAAAAAAGATGAAAGAAATTTCAAATCAACATAATACTTATCACTAATGCAAGATGCAGGAAGAGATGATATTTTGAAACTTATATATCAGGTTTTATGCTACTAAAATATATAATATTTATATTTGTATTCTAGGTTAATTATACAATATAATTGCAAGCCAAATGAATCGCTGAATTCCAATTCTGAAAATTGTAAAATCTTGTGTCAACAAAAAAAGTAGCTTCCCATAAATTACGGAAACAGTTGATATCAGTGAATGAAAACCAGTTTACATCATGAAATGATAATTTATAATAATAACTTATATAGAGTGTATAATCCTTTATGGAAGATTTCCAGATAACATACTACAAAATAATTTTCAGTATTATAAAAAATATTAACTTTACATGTTAAAAAAAGATTTTCCAATAATACAATATGAAGTTATATTCATTACTACAAAAAATATTTGGAGGACAAATGTCTGTCTTCTCACCTGATCGGTAACATTCCTAATAATTGGTGGATGTGTCACAGATGGTGCCTCAAATGGCAGACATGTTTGGAACGAAGTATATTCTAAATATTCACCAACTCCATATTTGTTTACGGCTGCTATCCGAACCATATAGGACGTATTCATCTTCAGATCATCCATATAATAATCTGTTTCCTCACTTGACACCTGAACTATTATGACTATTGTGGTGATAAATAGTGATTTGATTACGATGATAGTAAAACAACAAACCTCGGTAACGCGATGAAAAGCTCTTCGCGATTCTTCTCTCTTCTCTACAACATAACCCGTAATAGCACTACCACCATCATCACTTGGAACATTCCAGTGAACCCTCGCAGAGGAACTACCAATATCACTGATATGCCCATTTTTGGGAGCTCCCGGCACATCTGCAATTATATGCAAATATTACTTTATTTACAAGATCCGACAAAGAATGAGATAATGCATTTTACATCATAAAGACATATTCATATTATCAAACAATCGGTCATGACTCAGTTAATCAAATTCAATTATAGTCAATTAAACTGTCTTGCGCACCAGCGCAAAATCATAGATGCAAATCGATTTAAAAAAGATGAAAAAGGAACATTTTTAGAAGATTGTTTCCTATTTCAATCTTGATCTCTATGATCCTTTTTTAAATTTAATATAGAGAATATCATTAATGTATCTATGTCATAAATTATGATTATTTCAAAATGGAAAGAAAATGAAATAAATAAATGAACAGCTAGATGAAATTGAAAAATCAATTTTGAAACAGTATTAGAAAACAATATTTCGGAATTTAAATTTAAAAATAAAATTTTTTATGCAAGTTTTAATTTCCTAATTTTTTTACTGGTAAATTGGAAATATACAATAACGTATTTCTCAAAATCAGATATGTCGTCGTGTGCTACTAATGTATTCATATCACTATAACATTAATTCACTACTATCAGTTTACATACAAGCGATTCAAATTACAGTTAACTTGATTTTTAATTTAAAGAAGAAGATTAACCTTTGACATTAACAGAAAATGCTTGTGAAACTTCTCCATAATCATTTTTGATTTTGATCACATACTCGCCGGCATCACTTTTGTCTACTTTACGTTTGAGGAGGCGTGCTCTATCATTGGAAATATCTAGCTGTACTTTTGCTCTGCTCGGAATCTTTTCATTATTAAAAAGACATTCTAAAGCTGGTTCCGGTACTGCTTTAAACGGCACCATTAGTGTTAAATTGTCTTGTGATTCCACGTCAATGGTTGTTACAATGGTTTCGATTTCATGAAGTATTGGTGCTCCTTCAACGGTTAGAATAGTAGATGTTTCTGCATAATCTACTTTTACTGAATAACGACCAGTTTGGTCATAAACTAAATTCTTTATCATCAGACTGCAAATATTGCCTTCAACATTTACTTCGTATTGATCGTCATTTTCGATTAATCGTTCATTATTAAAGAACCATTGACAATTTCGAGCTGAATGTGTTACGGCTATAGATAATTTTATGGAATCACCCGTCTTACCAGTAATCTTGCGTGGTAACCTTTCAATGATTTCAACTGGTATATCTTCAATGATTAAACGACTTTGTGCAGAATACTCATCAAGATTAGCTGTAATGATCATATCCGTGTCTTCTGGAACAACATTTTTAATTTGCAAAATTCTCAGATATCCATTCACAATTTCCGCACATCGTATATCATCCGTAGCTGGTTTACCGTTAATTGTCCAATTAATCATTTCATCTTCATTAAAAACTTCACACTCAATTCTGACCGTATCATTCCGAAATGCCAGAATTTGTCGATCTGGAAGGAGAGCAAAGCCACTTAAACGTTTACGCCGTCGTGGAGTTAGTTTCTCACTCTTGCTCAACAATGTTAATATTCCATTAGTACCGTCCGATTCCATTACTTCGCTTATCGGAAGTGCTGGGATGTTAACGGTCACGCCAACATCAGAACTGGTATCCAGTTTTTCAATTTCACCATCTTTGAATCTGTCTACTTCTTCCTCTCTGACATGCTTCTCCTCCATATGCACATCTCGAGTTTCATCCTCAGTCTGCTTTATGTCCTCTTCCACACTTCTCTTTGTTGCTTCACTAGGCTTCTGCAATGCTTTTTTAACAACTTTTTTGCTCGGAACCTTCTTTTTTGGTTTTATTTCACTACCTTCTACAGGCTTTTGCTCTTCAATTTTTTGTTCTGAATCTAATCGTTTCGATACGCTTTCTTCCACTTCTTCTTTCGCAGGTTTCGATTTTTCGACTTTCTCATCTATCTCCAACTTTCCTTCTAATTTTTCAGCCTTGGACTTTTTCTGCCGTTTTTCTGCCAAATCTTCCGGCTTCTCCTTTACCAATTCCTTATGCGTTTTTGATTTCTTCATCATCGAAGGCGCTTTCATAGACGTTACTACTTCCTTATTCTCCAAAATTGAGATAATTTTATCAACATTTTCGATGTTTGAAATATTTTTGAAAGACCTGTCGACATTGACCATCTCGTCGACTTTCTTCTTTTGCTCCACACGCTGTTCCTTCTTCTTAATTTTTGATTTATTTTTCACAGATTCTTCTTCGAGATTATCTTTTTTGATTTTTTCCTCTTCTGCTTCAATTTTCATTTTTTCAGATGTTGCAATTTCTTCTGCAATAACATCGTGTTTCACAAGCTGTAAATCAACATTTGCATCAACGGCAGCTTTTTTGACGGTAGTTTTTCCTCCTTTTTCTTTGCTTGGTTTCTTTTTAATTTCTTTGTTTTCCTTAATTATTGACTCTTCTTCCAATATAAATTCGTTAACGTTTTCAACAGATTTCACAGCCTCAGAAACTTTACTAACGTCGATTTCTTTTTCTTCCTTACGTTTCATTTTGAAGTCTTTTTTTGCCTCGAATTCTGTAGTTGTTTCTGCAGATTTCTTTTCTTTTTGCGAATCTTTTTTATCAAGTTTTTTCTTAAACGTCTTTTTTTCAATACTCGATGCAGCTGTTTTTTCTTCATGCTCTCCTTTCTCTTGCGGTTTATTTCTGTCTAATTCATTTATAGATTTCATTTCTTCACTAACTGCTCTTTCTTTCTTCAAAGAAACCCTATCAGCACTCTCCTGTTCTTCAACATGTTCAGTATAATCGGCAGTAGTTTTCTTTCCTACCTCAAAAGTCCTGTCAACATTATCTTCAACAAGATTTCCAGCTGCCACGACTGATTTCTGCTGTGCCATCGCTACTGTTTCCTCAGAAGACTCCTTTTTTCTTTTTGTTTTCTTTGGCTTTCGTTCCTCACTTTCAACAGTATCGGGCTTCTTGACCTTCTTCTTATCCATTTCATAAACTTCATCTTTTACTTCTTTTTCATATTTTTTAACACCATCCAACATCTCCTTCACTTTTTCCTTTTTAAGTTTGGATATGTTAAGCTGCTCAACATTCTTGGCAGTTTCAACGTCCTTGTTAAAATCGATTACTTCAACTTTCTTTTCTTTTGCTAATTCTGCCTGTGAAATATCATCGTCTTTTTCATCATCTACCGGTTTCAGTTCCTCTTCAAGTTGTTCAGTATCTTTCGATTCGTCTTTCTTTACAGCTTTTTTGACCTTTGGTCTTTCCGGTTCAATCAATTCTTGTTCTTCATCCAGTTTTTCCGGAATTTCCTCTAATTCCACTTCTTCCTGTTCTTCCAATTCTTCTGACGCCGCTGCAGTATGTGCAATAGGAAATATAACGAATTCACCAGTACCATACTTGTTAATGGCTGCAACGCGGAAATTATATTCGGTGTCCTCATCAAGGTCTTCTATAAGACAGCTTGTTTTGTCACCTGCCACCTATAAACAAATAGTGCAGTTATTAAAGAATAAAAGAACCATTAAACTAAAAGAAATATAATATATCACTCATCGTTCAAAAATCAAAATGAAAGCAATAACAAAGATAATCATAAAAAAGTTTGATCCTCGGTTGCACACATTGAGATTTACCTGAAAAACATCATGGAATGCTCGACGACCAATCTCTTTTTTCTGAATAATGTAACCGATAATTTCGCTACCACCATCATCTTTTGGAGCGTCCCACTCTATATTTGCCGTGTCACAAGAAACATCCACAATTCGCGGATTTTCGGGAGCACCGGAACTATCTGTATAAAAACTTTCATGATACACAGACCAGCATATTGAGCTATATTTTCAATTTTTCATCCTCATCATCTGCATATGCTTCATGGATGCCTTGAAAAGAATGTTAAAAGTAGAATTGAAAACAATTTGAATTCAAATCTTAAATATATTCATTTAAAAATCCTAGATTATAACGACTGACTTTACCTCTAATATTAATAGTGAAAGTTTTGACAGCTTCGCCATATCCATTGCTGATTTTAAAAGTATATTCACCAGAATCACTCTTATTAATTTTCCGTTTGCAAAATTGCACCGTATCATTGATAATTTCAAGTTTCAATTTTGTTCCAACTAACAATGGTTCATTGTTAAAGAAGCAATAAACTGTTGGTTCCGGTACTGCTTTACACGGAATATTGAGAAGTAGATTTTCATGAGCTTCGAAACTAATACTCTCCGATTCCGGTTTCTCAATGATAGGTGCTCCTTGCATTATTAGCATTGTGGAAGTTTCCAGTGAATCCACCTTTATGGAATAACGCCCAGCATGATCATACGTCGCATATTTGATGGTTAACGTATAAATGTTCCCTTCTTCGGCAATCATATAATTTTCATCATCTTCCGATATTTTCTCCCCATTGAATTCCCAAACAACAGACTGTGCTGGATGGGTAACAAATACAGCAAGTTTTACATTTTCACCGCATTTACCGAAACTACGACGTGGTAGCGGCCCAATAATCTCTACTGGTGTATCTTCTACATGAATAATCGTTTCAGCTACAATATTGCCAACTTTTGCAACGATTACCGTTGCATTATCTTTTGGTGCAATATTCGTAATTGTTAGTGTTCTTATCAATGAATTAACTTCCTCAGTGCATCTTGAATCTTCGCTTGCAGGTTTATTGTTAATGAGCCATGTGAAATCATCATTATTCACTAGTTCGCATTCAATTTTAATGGTATCACCACGGAATGCAAGAATTTCTTTATCTGGAGCCTGAATAAATCCAACACGTTTCTTTCGAATACGTTCGTAAGCTTCTTGTTTTTTACTGTCTTTGATACTTGGTGTTAATTCAATAGTCTCAATTTTTTCAATTTCTTTTATTCGATCAATTTCCACTTCTTTTTTTGTTTTGGAAAGCGGTGATAGACCAGTTCGCTTTTCTGTTTTCTTTACACTTTCTTCAGCTACTTTTCTTTCTCCTTTCTTTTCAATGTCCTTAAACGTGAAATTTTCCGGAGAAGGACTGACGGATTTATGACTCTTCGCAGAATCCACTTTCATAGCAACAGAGGCCGAAAGAGATTTCTTTGGTGATGTTTCAACTTCTGCCGTTTTTTCATTCATCGAGATTTCTGTCGTCATAATTGTCTCGGATAGAAGGGTACTCTTATCACCATATTTAGAGCTTATTTCTGCAGGAATTACAAGCGCTTTTGGTACCTTCTTCTTTCTCTTTTCCATTTCTTCTTCAGACTTCTCCTTTTTTCCCTATAAAATAAAATTATATTGCTATTTATTATTTATCTTTTAAATGAAAAAATATGCAAAAATGAACGGAATACCGGAAAAATCCACGATAAAAACATATCGCAGTAGGGAGAAGAAAAAGCATAACCTTGTCAACTTTCGACTCTTTTCCTACATCTTCTAGTTTCTGGTCATTTTCTGAAATGGATTTGCATTAATTAATATAAAATGTGGTCTTTATTATTCATGGAAGACTTAAAACTTATGAATTCAATTAACAACAGGTCCTGAGCTCCTGCCAATTCATTCAGTCTATTAAAATAGCTAGTCATTCCAAAATTTATTAACAAGACTCAGACATCAAGGCTTAGCTAGAAACTTGCAATTATACCAACATTTGTAAATCATATGTAATAAAAGTCCAAATGAAGGTCAAAACTGTTACCGTTGATTGTACTTTTTTTAACGAGACTAAATCAATTAATGGTTAGCTACTTGATAGATATAAGCAATGAGAATCTTCTATATAACAATCATTATCAATCATATTATTAATGATTCACAAAACCTCACAGTAAATTGCTACCAGTAGGAGAAGTCCATTTAATGATTATTTATAAGTATTTATAGATTAATAAGCAGAAGAAAATGCAGAGGATATTGCAAAGTGATATTTTCTTGAGAAACATACTAAAAGATTTTAATTTAATTAGCTAAGTTAAACTATACCAATTATGAAAACCTAAGAAGATACGACGAAGGAAATAATATGTAAATAACACTGCTTTCTAAGAAAACCTATATAGACCACACTCGACGAATACTTAGCATAAGAATTCAAAAATTCATGGATCATACGCCAAAATTTTTGAGTGACTCACGCTTAGTCTTTCGCAATTTAAGATTAAGTTGTTGTGTTTCAATTCCACTGGTTGCAGATATCGAAATTTCAGTTTCAGCATCAGCAGCAAGTATTTTAACATCTTCAGTGAGGCATGACATGGTGGGAACTACCAACGAGGCACTCTAAAATAACAAATTAGATCGAAGATTGCACATACTTGATCATTTTAACACAGTTGCTATAGATAAAAATCTGTAGGCCACAATAAAATTCATATCTAAATTCTTTGAATAACAAAACTGAATGCATTGAAGTGGAAATTATATTTATATACGTAAAAGCACATTAAAAGTAATGTGATCAATGCTTCGACTACTTCAAAGACGAACGGAAAATGTGTATCACATGGACTTCTTAATTATAGTAAGCATTATAATTATAAACATTAATAAAAAATGAGGAGAAAAAATTATCTTTACTTTCAAAAAAGGCCAAAAACTAGCTACTGATCACAACACACACCTGATAGTGGAAGACGGGACCAACAACTTCAATAGACTCATCCTCCATCAAAGCATCTAAAGTAACATCAGCATCGAGAAAATCTGATGCCAATTCCTTTACCACTAGTTCAGTTTCATCGAAATCTGTCAACATGTCAACAATTGCATCCGTTGTTGCCATTTCTTCACCAGCGTCCACTTCAATGTCAGCTAATACTGCAACGGGATAAATTAAGATAATATTCGAGATTAGTGAAACCAGCTATCTAATATCAAATAACTGTTAAAAAAGAGAAGAAGCATGAAAAATGTATCAACTAAGCATTGAAAAAATTCAAAATTTCCAAGACATCCACTGTAAACCATTGAATGTATAATGACAACGATTCGCAAAACCAACCAGATATTGAACGTTCCTTTGACCGTCGTGTCTGCTCTTCAGATCCTGTTCTATCGATATCATGGGCAATTTCAGTTTCTTCATCGAAATAAAATGATACGGATGCTCTCTCATTGACCGCGAAAATCTGAATGGCTTCATCATATGCACCTGGCCGTATAATTTCTTCCGAAAGTTCAATCTGCTCTGTTGGACGCTCAGAATTGAAAATGGTACCAACACCAATTTTCTGAGTCCTCTGCTTCGTGAACTCAAAGCTAATAGAAACCGTCTCAACCGGAATCTCTGCCGATTGCTTTGCTTTAGCCATACCCAATACTGCCGGCCTCTCCATTCTTTCTTTCATGCCTTTAATAGCTTTCCGTAATCCAGGAAGTTCAACAGTAAGACAACAGCGATAAAAACCAGCCGATGTGGGCACCGAATCGGCAAAGCCATATTCTGGAGATTTCTCAACACTCAATGAAATTCTTGCCTCATTCGTCAGAAAACCCTTTGTGTGCTTCAATTCCCCAGCTGCTTTCGCCACATTGTCATGAACGATTTTCTCTTTTGGTTTCAACGGCTTCTTCTTATCAACTTCATCCTTCACTTCCTTCAATTCTTCGACGGCTTTCTCCTTTTTATCATCAATCACTTTCTCTTTTGGTTTCAATGCTTTTTTCTTGTCAGCTTCATCCTTCACTTCCTTCAATCCTTCGATCGCTTTCTCCTTCTTATCATCAATGACTTTCTCTTTCGGTTTCAACGGTTTTTTCTTATCAACTTCATCCTTCACTTCCTTCAATTCTTCGACGGCTTTCTCCTTTTTATCATCAATGAACTTCTCTTTTGGTTTCAACGGTTTCATCTTATCAACTTCATCCTTCACTTCCTTCAATTCTTCGATCGCTTTCTCCTTC
>JABVXU010000601.1:0-32662 GCA_013365365.1 Cruorifilaria tuberocauda
CGCAAAAATTATGATTAAATTAATTCCAAGAAGTTTATTTTCATTCATTCTATTCAATTATCTTATGAAAAATTAAAATAATTTCCACAACTTTTAATTACATTTTTGCACTAATAATTATGCTAATTACTCTTTTGCTAATTGTCTTCCTTTTTTCCGGTTTGCTTTTATCCTTAGTTGATTGAAAGCCGGAATGAATATTCCCGGTTTCCATCTTAAGTAATTTATATTCTGATATCAGTATTATTTCTCCAACAAATAATCATTAAAAATGTAAACCGTAATAAACTAAAATATAAACGGTTAAACGTTTTAATGCCCATTTTTATTTTAAACCGGAAAATAAACGGTTTATTTAAATCCTAAAAAATACACACATACACACACACACATCCACATACACACGTAGACATACGTACACACATACATACACGCACATAGATAGTACACACATACATAGTACACACATACATAGTACACACATACATACACGCACATACATGGTACACACATACATACACGCACATAGTATACACATACATACACGCACATACGTATACATATAATACACATATACAAGCATACACATACACACAAACGCATGCACATACATATATACATACACACACATACATACATGCACATACATACATATACATATATACACATATACATGCATACACATATACATAAACGCATACACGCGTATATATACATACACACACACATACAGACACATACAAATACAGCTATTAATGACCTTTATACTAACTTGACCTTGCATCGATATGACAATTTTTCACATAACAAGACTGAAAAAGATCCGAAAATCATTGTAGCAGTTCTCTGTATTTGATAAAAAAATAATCAACACTGATCTCACAAAATCATTAAGCATAATATGAATGATAATAATTAGCTCAAAGAAATTTAATTTTAATAAATTCTGTAATAAATCAAGAATGGCAAATGAAATATTACCGTCAATTTATTTAGCGCATAGTCATTTAAATGAATGATGACCTTCGTTGAACTCTTTATATACATACCTGTATCACATAGAGACACAGATATTTAGACACGCACATGCATTCGCACATGCAAATATACACGCATTCACATGCATGCAGACAGACACACACGCATACAAATACATATTGATATCAAAGCATATATAGCAGCAACGATTTGTATAAATATAGAGGTCAATAACTTATTCTAATAAATATTTAACAATTAAAGGATTATATCTTATGTAGAATGAAATTATTATGCATTCATTAATTAAAAGGTACACACACACACACACATACACACACACACGCACACGCATAAATGCACACACATACACGTACACACATACAAATACACATTGATAACAAAGCATATATAACAGGAACACATTCACATACATATATATACACATACACACATTCACACAAAAATGCATGCACACGTCCATATACACACACATAGATCCACATACACACGCATATATACATACACACACATACACGTACACACATACAAATACACATTGACAACAAAGCAGACATAACAGGAACGATTTATAGAAATATATTATAGAGGTCAATAACTTATATTACAAAGGTCAATAACTTATTTCAATAAATATTTAACAATTAAAGGATTATATCTTGAATAAAACGAAATTGTTATACATTTATATTGAAAGGAAACATATTGATAATAATTAATTATTTCATTAATAATTTTACTAAGTTAATGATAGCAACGATCAAAAATATATTTCAAATCCAATTGTTTTCGATAAAAATATAAATTTAAATATAAAATAATCATTCATTAAAAGAAAAAAAAAATTTTTTTTTCACTTATATTGATAACTGATATGTTGATAACTATATTGTCATTATCATACTGATAACTGATACGCTACTATTGACAGCTATTATCTTATCAGTAGCTATTCTCTTATTAAAATTTTCAAATTTTCATAAAAAGAGTTTTAAAAGGATTAAAAACAAAAAAGAACTAATAAATTTGAAAATTTCCACAAAAATTATATAATGTAAAGAAAAAAAAAACAAAATAAATTAAATGAATTATCATTGATCATTAATCATTATTAGTTTTTTGTTATTTAAATACAAAATAAACATATCATTGTTATCATATCACTTTATCAGTAAATCACTAATTTTTATCACTAATTTTATCAGTAATCGTTTTATCAGTAAATAAAAGGAAAGAAATCGATTTAAGTGATAATAATCAAATATTTGTTTTTAATCGATTTATAGTAGCATTTATAAGTATTCAATACTTAATTTAATTAAAATATCATTGAATAATACTTAATAAATGAAATAATTATCATAACAAATATTTAATTAAATTTACTATCTCATCAATTAATGATTAGTTTAATTCAATTCAAATATTATTAAGTATCAAGTTCAAGTGTTATCAAGTATTAAGTATCAGCTATCAGTATTCAACGATAAGAGAGAAAAAAAAATTTCTTCAAAAAAATGTATAAAGCGAAAAGTTTGAAAGCTATTAATGGAAGAAAAGAGAGAGTAAGTAAGAATCGATAGGAAAAGATTAGAGAGTGGGAGAATAATGATAGTTGACTATTTTTTGTCATTTATTTAATGCAGAGAAGAGATTGAGAGGATGAGGAAAGAGGGAGAGAAGAGGGAAGGGAAGGAGAAGAAGAGAAAGAGGAAGAATGCATAAAAAATGAAGAGGGAAGAGTGATTGAAAATGTTTTTCGTCTTTTTTATTTCCTAATTTAACGAAAAAAAAGGAAATCTTAAAAAATAATTTGAAATATTTACGTGTTGAAAAAAGGAAAATATAATATGAAATCAGTTGATTTAATTCAATTAATATTATTTGTTCCAATTAAATTTCAAAATATTCCTCCTCTTCCTCCTTTTCCTCCTCTTCATCCTCCCTCTCCTCTTTTTCCTCATCCTTTCCCTCCTCTTCCTCTCATTCCTGCTCTTCTTCCTTTATTTCCCTTTCCTCTTTCTCTCCTATCACCTTATATTTATAATTTAAGTTTTATTAAATAGAAAAAAAAACTCCTTAAAAAATACATAAGGAATAAAATATCTAAGCATATATTGAAGATAGAAAGAGAGAGAGAGAGAGAGAGAGAGAGAGAGAGAGAGAGAGAGAGAGAGAGAGATAAACTTTTGTATTTTCGTCTTCCTCCTCCTTTTCTGTCCATATGATTTACTATTGATTTTTATCTCTTGTATCTCTAGATGATTATCTCTAGTTTTATCTCTTTTATGTCTCTATGTTTTACCATTGATTTTTTTTTTCCTTTTCTTCTATGTGACTTCCGTGACTTACAACTTTATCTTTTATACGTCTACGTGACTTACTACTCTATCTTTTGTATGTCTACGTGATTTACCATTGACTTATCTGTAGTCTAAGTAAAGTATTTCTCTGTTCACATATCTTCTAACTAAGGGATTATGGTATTTGTTTGCCAGGCAGTATAATTTAATTCAAGCGAAGGCAATCTCATTAATTATACTTTACTAAATTGCGTGACTCAACCATTCCATTCTAATTCAGAATTTCAGACTTTGGAATAATTATTTTAATTATTAATAATCAATTGGTATTGCTATTTATCATAATATTACCGCAAATCTTTCACAACGAATAAATAATCATTTTATGCATGTAAAAAGTAATGGCTAATATTTCATTCGGAAAAAACCCGAAAAAATTACAGTATAAAATTATTACACGATATTATATCATTGATTTTCATATATAATTCTAAAAAATCGATCAGTTTTGGTCTTTTTCACTAATTTTTACCTTACCTATAGAACAAAATGTTGCTTAATCATCGTATTATCAGTTGTAATTTTTCCACTGATATTCCACTTATTTATCTCTTGTTCAAGTGATATTTCATTTATTACCTATTGTATGTCTACGTGATATTCTGTTCGTCTCTTACCGTATGCTTGCGTGATACTGTATTCATTTCTTGCTATATTCTTGCGTGATCCTGTATTCATTCCTTACCGTATGCTTGAGGGATACTGTATTCATTTCTTACCGTATACTTGCATAATATTCTATTCATTTATCTCCTATATATCTATATGATTTATCACTATTTATCATATGTATATCTGCAAGATATACTATTTGTCCATCTCATGTATGTCTAAATTTTCATTAACTTACAAGCCTAAATAATTTTTATATCGTCTTACATAGAAAGTATATGCTACTTACTGTTACTTACTTATTACTTACTTTGACAGTTAGTCTTATTATCAAATCAAGAAGCAATTTTTTCCAACTAAAAGTGGAATCTATGTTTTTGCCTAAATCTATCAAAACCCTTTATCAATCAATCAATCAGTCAATCAATGAGAAATTCCTTTATCAACTCCATCAAACCCCTTATCAATTAATCAATAAGAAATTCCTCTATCAACTGTTACATTCTATCTCAACAAATATATTCTTACAACAAATTACTGTTTGTGAATCACTAAATGGATTCTTCGGAAAATTTTTCACGATAATTTCTTTAATTGCATAATAATGTATGTCTACGTGACTTACTACTTACTTTACAGTAATTACAGTAACTACAATTTGTTATAATAAGTTACTGAAGAAAAATTACTTACAACTTTGAATAACAAACAGATTAAATATTTTATGATAAAAATATCAATTATTTTAAAAGTGAAGAAAAATGCAAAAAAAAATTTTTTTAAAAATTATTTTACATATTAAGTTTTGCTTATAATTAATTAAACAAAAAAAAATTCCAAAAGAAAAGATGTTATATTATAAGAATTTAATCAATCAGTATATCTTGAAAGTACTGAATAACAAGAAAAAGAATCGATAATTCAATAATTATAATTTTATTTTATTGAAATTATTTGCCATAAATTTGAGTGAACTATTCGAGAGTACAAATTTCCTACACAGTTGAAATTAAATGATTCTTTTAAATTCTAAAATTGCAGCACTTAAACATTTTAAAAGTACTGAAATAGAAAAAGTTGAGAAAAAGTTTAAATGTTTGAAGAAAAAAATGTCTGCAAATAGAAAGTACATATACAATTTATTATTCACTTTTTCAATTTTCTCTTATCGTTCATGTATTCTATACGTGTCTATACGTGTGTATGTCCGTCTTTATATGTATATTGTAAGCATGCGTGTACGTGTGTGTGTGCATGCATGTATTTCTATATATATTGTATGCATATATAGGAGAAAGTATGTGTGCATAGTATGTGTACATGTATATGTGTATGTGCATGTGTATGTATGGACGCGTGTATGTATGGACACATGTCTGTATATATATATTATGTATATACATACGTGTATATGTACATACATATGTGTGCATGTGTGCGTGTATGTGCATGTATGGATACCTGCCTACATATATGTGTGTATATTGTATGCATGTGTGTGTCATTTGTGTGCACATGCGTATGTATGTGTGTGTACGTATGTGGGTGTGCAGATGTATATGTGTGTATATGAGTGTGTGTCTTCATGTATATATACATTGTATGCATGTGTACGTGTGTGTGTGTGTGTGTGCGTGCGTGTGTGTGTGTGTGTGTGTGTATATGTATAGATTGTTCTTAAGCCGATATATTTGAAAATGATTTAAGCAGCAAACAGGAAATGAAAGGGACGAAAAATTCCTCTTCGAAATTCTTTTCTAAATGAATCATGCAAATGAATTTATGATCAAAATGAAAGTGTTATTTGTATTACTGTTCAAATTTCATCATCTAATATTAGCCTATACTGTTAAAATTTTTTACTGTAAAATTTTATGCAATGTATAGGATAAAAAATTTATTTTGTATGCTTAACAAAAATAGCAATACAGTTACATCTTCAGGCTTTATCAATGTTATCGATATTACAGTACCTATGTGGAAATGGTAATTTGATAGTAAGGCTAATCGATATTACAGTATATCTATGAGTAAATACTGTATGAGATAAGTGCACAAGTACTGTATGTATATACTGTTTGCATGTGATATGTAGTGAATACTGTATGTATGCGATATTAAAGATATTCATAGATGCAAATAACTTTATTCATAAATAATCAAGAATTTATAACAATTATTCACAAGAATAACCAATATAACAGTTATTCACAGGCATTGTACTGCTCTAATTAAAGCCAAACGATAGTACAGTTCATCCAGCTACAGTACTTCATTGAAGCTACAGTATCTCTAACATTATGAATAATAGCGAATTATTTATTTGTTACTGTGATAGGATTAATCGATAAATTGATATATCTATCGAACTTCTCACTTTTCCTCGTTTGTATTTCAATCATGAAAAATTAATCTAATCATATAATAAGGCATTTCTTCAACTAAAAAAATTTTAAGCATTATATAGGTTTAACAAAAGGTAATTTCGTCAATTATCCAAAATTAATTCACAAATGAGAGTTAAGGTATTACTTCAAAAACTATCAATAAGCATGCGATATGACAAGCCTTAAAAAGGATACTGTACATGCTAGTAATTTGAAGAAATTATTCTTAATTAATTATACAAAAAATTTGACTGATTTTATTTAAATATCAATGATTATTGTTATGGTCTTGAATTTTTTCGCAAAAATTTCTATATTAAATAATTAAAAACGAAAAAGTGATTTTTGTTCTTTGTTCAGAATGATTTATTATTGCTAAAAATCTGTTTAATTTCGTTTAAACATGATTCATTTTTGAAAGAATTACCATTTTTTCCTTTTGCACCTCTGTAAGTTTCATGAAAAAGTAAAAAATGCGGAAGCAAAATTTTTATAATTGTTAAACTTATCAATGAATCACATAACGTTTATTGGAATATCAACAGAAATTCAAATTACTGTATAATTATAATTTTTTCCGTCTTTGTACTTTGTAGTTTTGATAATTTAGGAAAGGGTAAAACAAAATGGTGATAAATAAATGTCGTTAATTATTGATGACATAATTGAATGGGAAAAATGCAATGATTACCTAAAATATGCTGCTAAGTAATTGGGATCTAAAGATATATATAATATCACTAAAGATATATAATATTACAGTATCCAAAATAAAGTAGTCATGAATACTGATCAACGTACTGTACTCTCCAATAATAACCCAGAGTAATTCAAAGAGGTACTTTAAGGAATGTATCAATACTATCTTACAAAATTCGAAATATAGTATCAAAAATAAAAAACAAAGGGATGGACTACGGTCATACAGTATTCCAAAATACGGTATACTTTCTCGTACTACCGTACGAGAAAGACTATGGATCAAATGAATCTATTACTCTGTATATATAATGCACTATCTAAAATAAAACAAAAATAAAGGCTGAAAAAAAAAGATCAAAGAGATATATCATCCAATAACGATTGAAAATTTTGCAGCAGCAAAAATGTTTTCGTCGGTCATATTTATCATTTCAAATTTAAAAAAAAAAACACTATGATAAATTTAAAATTGTAAATAAAATTTAAGTACTAAAATAAATTGTGTCTGTCATCTTTCTTTTCGTTTTTTTTTCCCCATTTCACTGTGAAATTATCTTTAATGGAAAAAAGAAAAGAAACAAATGATCGAATTTTCGGCAAAATTTCCTGCGAAATATTATCCCCCATTGTAAACTATAATTTCCGAAATTGCTTTCAACCGGTTTTCCAACCGATTTCTATTTTGTATTATTCCAGCAAATCCCATTATACATTACGTAAAAAAGAGTGAAATAAATAGCAAAATAATATTTTATTTTATTTTTCATTTCATTGCAAATAATTACATCAACAATTAAAAAAATTCTTTGCTTCCTTTTCTTTTTTTTTGTTTCATTGCTAAAGAAATGATATTTTAACGAAATTATAACTACAATTATTGAAATGTAATTTGAACACAAATGTTGTATTCTCTTTTTTGATTTCATTTTTTAAAATTAAATTTTAGTGATTTATTATTAATGTAGGATTCTATTGATTATTGCTGTGCGTGATAGATAAATTTATTTTAAAATATTTTTTCATTTATTTTTTCGAAATTACTTTTCAAATTTTTTTCGGACCATTAAAACTTATATTGTTTCTCTTTTTTTTTTAATTTATTATTTTATATTTGATCATTTTCCTGCGTGTTTATTATTACAAATAAAAAGATTTGTTAAATTTGTTCCGATTTGAAAGAAAAGACATGACGAAATCTTTTTCGAAAAAAAATGAACTGATTTGCTGGGCGGTTAATGATTTGTGATGAAAGTCAAGACTGATTCAAGATAATGTCGAATATTTATATTCAAATATTCAAATATATAATTGCATCCGAAAAAATTGCTTCATAAAAATATTTCAATTTATGATTAATTGAAGTATCAGATTTGAATTAATTTAATTTAAAGTGTACAAATCCTAATTTTGCTAATCAAGTCCGAAATTAATTTAATCAAAATCAAAGTTTAAAGCAGTAATTAAATTATATCTTCATTTAAATTACATCTAAGTTGAAAGAAAGAGTTGAGAAATAATATAACTTTTGTTTAAAAAGTAATACTTGACATATTTACACATTATCAATGATAACTTTTTGGCAATACAATTTAATGTGGATGACATTAAGGATGGCGAAGTATGAGTTAATTAAACGTCGATATCGTTAATTGTATTTTTTTATTCTTTCTCATCCACTTTTCCTGGATCTTTCCTCCTCTCTCTCCCCTCTTTTTTTTTTTTGATAAATTTTAAGCCAAAATTTAAATTTGCTTATTTTTAAGTAAAGAAAGAATTTATTTATAAAATTTGCATATCTTTCTACTAAAAAAAATCTTTCAAATTTACAACTGTACCAATAATTTATTAATTTTATTTTAAATTGGCAATCAATTAAATTCACATTACTGAATGAGGTAAAAATTAATACGAAACTACGTTTTTCTTTTAAACAGTATTTAAAAATTAATTGGAAATTTTATAATACAAAGAAGAAAATTTATAAAACTTATTCTCTTAAAATTTTTTTGCTATACTTTTATAATTAGTAACAATTTATTAAGATAAATAAATGGAAAAAAACTTGAGCTATCAACTAATGAATATTAAATCTTAAATTCAAACTTTTCAATTGAATTTTTTCTTTTTAAATAATTTATTTGACAAATACATAATTCTTCAGAATAATAGTAAATGCAATGAAAAAAAAGTTAAAATTTATTAAACTAATATTTCTTTGCTGAAAAATATATTAAATTAATAAATTTTAGTTTTAAATTGCTTTTTCCTAGGATATATATCATTACAATATTGTATTTTAGAGCTATTTATTTGAACACTGACCTGCTTTGCTGGTGATTATAAACATTCTAATCGCTATTTGATCTATAGATCTAAATGATAAATAGACAACCTTTCCGCTGCTCACGAATGATACAGAATTTTATTATTTTTTACAGTAAATGCAACAGATATATCAGTGAGGAAACAAATTGTTTCCACGTACGATCGAAAACACTGTACAATATTTAGTAGATCACATCAGAGAGGATGGAAAATTAATACTTGCACTAGGAAAAATAATATCAAAATGATAATTTACGCCTTCGATGAACGGAAAAGATAAATGAAGTACGATAGTACTGATAGTACGATGCAGTAATCATAAAATACACATTTCAATTAAGATAATTTCATGGTAAAAATGTGTCATATTTAATGTTTTGCAAGTACTATAGCGATCATTTCTTTCATCCCTTCTCCAGAAATTTCGGAAAAACATTCGAATAAATAAATGTCCTAAGCACCAACTGACATACTGTTCTATAATCTATCGACAAAAAATTAAACAATCATCAAGAAATAGTAATGACAAAATAAAAATGAACATTCATCGACATCAATCTCTTAACTTTCCGATTGAATAGCACAAATTATCAAATAATTAAGATGAGAATAAATCGATAATTAATATAACGTTTGTCATTTATTGGAAAATTTTATTATCCTTCAAGCATAAGTAAATGCAGTTTAATTTTTGCGAATTTGAAAACAAAAAAGCCTAGTATACACACGATATTCACAACTTACTTAACCTAGCAAAGAATAAAGCTAAAAAATGAATATAGAGATTTCGAGTGAGTTTTCAAAAACTAATAATAAACAACATATCAAAAAATTGAAAACTATTAACAGTCAGAGGCAGTACGTTTACGATTCACCTTATTTTGGCGGGCAGATATTATTGTGAAATCACCCATTTCTGTTGGCATTATCAAACCATGATCATTCCTACGTTGCAGAAGTTCCAAATTCTGGAAAGAAGTTAATATTCCTTCCCATAGAATGTTACTTACAAAAATGATTTTAACTCCGTGCAACTCCCTATTGCTCCATAAATAGTACCTACAAGAAGCTGATTGGGAGAAAAAATTAGTGGCGGTTCCTCAGAAAACAAAAATAACCAAAGGATTTACATCAGTATGAAATTATTAATTGTGTAAAAATCAATTTCCCACGCAATATTTCATTTAAAAAAATTAACAAATAACTTTGCAAATTTGAATGATCAAAATTACTAACGTTTTCATTACAGAGATGCAAAAGCACTGAGAACGCATTAATTGGACTGAGATCATCCGCTGTTCGTCCCGCTAAATATGAAGGAAGTTGGGCCAAAACCGAAGAAAATGTATGCCGACCAGCCAGTCTAAAATGTTTTACTGTTACTTCAGCATGCCGCAGCTCGCATGTTGGATCATCGTTCATCTCCTGAAACGACAAAAAAATACATATTTCAAATTTTCTAAAACTTCAACATGACAATGTTAAATGTCAGCTCGAGACAATGTACGACGTCATGGCATATGGAAAATGAACTAGACATAAAGATTCTTTGAAAGAAGTTCATGGTTCAAAAATCAAAATTTCTCATTAGTGACAAAGACTTAACTAAGTCACCCGCCAAATCAAAAAGGAAAATGACCACCTCTTCTTCTCTCAATTGCAATTGTTCTTCCTCTCTACTGAGCTCGATTCGATCATTTTTATCATTCATAGCAAATGAATCTTGGTTAGAATCTTCGCTTACAATACTCAAATCATTCAAACCATCCAAAAAACCGAATCCTTGTTGCCGTGCGATGGATAGTTCCGCATTCAAAGCATCAGCATCAAGCTTGAAAAATAATCGCATTCTACAGTTGCGAATAAAAACAAAAAAATTCCCTAAATGTTTAAATATAATTTTTTCTAATAACCTAAACAATAAAACTAGTTAAAAAGCAATATTAAAACTTACCTTTGCATTTGATAATATGGTACCAATCGCTCGCTTTACCGCCGGTGCATTGATGCGCCGTTGCCTTACCGAATATTTCACACCAAAAATCTAAAAAAAAAGGAAAAAAATACCCTTACTTTATTTTCATATAAAAAGAATTTATTTTATATTAGAAAACGAAACTTGACTCAGAATTCGCAATTCAGGATTAGGACCTGAATTATGAAAACTTAGATGAGGAAATATGTTATAATAACAATCATTATATCATTGAACGTTATTCATAAGATGACGAATGCATAAAATCATGCGAAAATCAAGCACATGCCTCAGCTTCTTCTGCCCCTGAATCGGCATCAGAATACAAACTTTGAGTGGCTTTTAGTGTTGCTACATCATATGTCGCTACCAATGTCTGCAAAAAGCTCAGTTGTAATCACGAATCAATATATTTGAATACAGGAAAAATTCCAATTCCGAATCCAACTCAATCCTATTTTTGATTGACAATGCACGCTTTTATGACCTTTCGACCATTTAAAATAGTGCATGTATCAACAACATACCTGCCTTTAGACATAGAATATGTTCTTAAACAAAAAAAGGGCAGATTATGCCATTAATCTACCAACGCCAACAAAATCTTTATCACTTATGATGGTATAAAAGAGTGTGAATAGATCGTTCAATTACGACAAAAATGAACTTTTGTAATGATAGTGATAAGACATAACTTTGCTTCAGTAAAGATAATAAAATGGAATGTTTCTCACACTGTCATTATCGTCATTATCTTGAGCGGCAACTTCGCTAAACAGATCGTTATCGCCGTCCGGTACTTCACTAGCACACGGTACCGACATCGGCCGTTGTTCCGAACATACGTCATCGAAATAACCGTTAAAACACGACATATGTTCTTTAATTCTACAAATTTAAACTTCTATTTATAGCTTATTATGATTCAATTTATTAAAAACTTCGAACTTTCTCAAAAAACTAACGCTTCCTCAGGGTCCAAATCCTCTCTTATACTTTGTCGCAGTATTCGTGACAAGCATTCATCTTTAGCATCGACTGGTGCTGACATAGCACGATTAAAGCGCACATTCTCCCATTCGCCCTAAACAAAGAAATGTTCAACACATCTTACACAGTTTTAAACATATTTTGATTTAAACGAAGAAAATACCGAAAAAACGTGTGCTAGACGACAAAACTGTTCGGGCTTATAAAAAAGATCAGCAGCGACCCGCGTCCGATGTATCTTCAACACCTCATCTTCACGTTTGACAAGCACGGCTGGACGTTTTGTTTGTCTTTGCCGATCACGAATTACAGCAAGAGGCATATTATCGAAATCACCGATTTCGAATTCTTCTCTTTCCTCCTCTTTCTTGGCCTAAAACATACTATATTATTGAAGTTTAATTTTTTCACACATCAAAAAAATGCCGATGCTCAACTGTCAAACATAAAAACCTAAGCAAAATTCTTAAATAATATTAATCAGTTCTGGAATAGAGATCTCTTGAACTTGAACAATTTGCTAAATCACTGATGAACGCACTACTTCTAACCTACTAAAGTTAATAGATCAAAAAATCGGAAACAAGATCAAAGTTAATACTTGGTTAATCAAGTTAATAATTATAAGTAACCTGAAAGCTCCAAAAAATAGCAATATATATAAAATATATCAGAGAATGAAGCAATGAGCTTGCGGTTTCGTACTGCAAGTTTGCTTGAAACTTATCCACTATATCTAACCTGCACACAAAAAAAATGAGAAAAAATATGCGGCTGATTTGAGAAAACTTAGAAAAAAGTATAAAATAACATACCTTTTTTCGTTCAACTTTATCTAGTTTCATCGTTGTCTTCCCTTTTACAGCTCCAACAACTTCTGAAAAAAATGCCTAACGTATAATTTCATTTTTGCAATATTATTCAATTAGGATGAACTGAAACTTTTTTAAACCCATAAAATAAATGGCTAACACTGAAAACCTTACTACTCACCTCCTTTATCAAGCTTTCTTTTTTTCCAGTGTGTTTCATCGTTTACTATTGAATAAGCCATAATTGCAACTCGTCTTTCGTCAACAAAATGAAGATCTCCATACGCTGAAGCTGCATCAGTACGTTCGATTCTAATGCTATTCTCCATTCGCATACTTTCCAACTTTTCCGAAAATCCTGTCTTCAACAATACAAATTGCAATTAGAAAATATTTAGATTACAAAATCCATACTTCATTAGCTCTTCTGGACCAAAAACTTTATTTCATCACAGAAAAAAAAAGGATGGCGTACCTGCTTAGATGCGAGCGATCGAACATCATCGGTGACCGAACGGAAATCACCCACACGCGATGATGCCACTTCTGGATCTATATCAGTATCATTGCCAAAAGTTGCACTGAAGCCATCTGCATCTATTTCGGAATCAACATCATCCATACGACTTGGTATCGTTAGACGATCGTTAACTGATTCTGATGGTGCTACCGATCTTGACTGCTCTTTAGAAATAGTACTTTCACGTTCCCAAGCAATTTGTATCTCTGGCCTTCGTATTCTGTCAAGAGAGTAAAATTTCATAATACATATGATATCTACAATTTCACATACATAAAATTTAAACGAATGTGTCAACAAAATAAAAGATTGAAAAGTATTATACAGTTTAATACTATAGTAGCATTATACAGTTTAATAACATATGACTGCTCACTGATAAGAAAAACGCATTTTGAAACATACGGTGTTGCAATTGGAATTTGTGCGATTTTCCGTCCAAAATCATCGCCTTTTTTTTTAAACAAACTTTCACCCCGACCAATTCGAAAAGTATCCAGTACTCCTGCCAACGCTTTTTGATCATCACCTGTCATTTTAATAGTGTCACGTGGAACTTCAATTTCAATTATGCTGCGGAAGACGGGTAAACTGCCGAGCACGTTATCATCCTAAAAGCAAATCGTTATAACATCAAAAAAAAGCAGATTTACTGAAAATTCTTGGTAAAAACAAGAAATGACAGTGTGCAGAGAAAAGAAACCTCAGCAGATAAATGTTCAGCTGATCGCGCGAAAAAGTAGTTGAATGTAGGGTGTTCCCCAGATAATGATTTCAGGGCTTTCGCTCGAGCTTCATTACTCATTGCGTCCCACCTTTAAAAGTGGATTATTTAACTTAAAATTTTCGGCAAATCATTATAAACAAACAAATAAGTAGAAAAAAACAGCGACCATTCCAGTTCTCCCGTTATAAATCGTTAAATAGTTTTGTTTAGTATATTTAGTGGTTACTACAGTTCCACGCTCATACAATTCCACAGAGATATCGCAACTAAAGACAAATTAAGAGAATATCTCCAATTATTTGAAGTCCAGGAATATCTACATATTTTAACTCTACCCCAATCATATTTATACATGGATTTTTATAAGGAATATAAATGGTCAAAGCCGATAAATTTTTATGTAATTATTTATGTCTTATGGCATAAAATGGTTAAATTAATTAATTCATAACCTCATCTTGCATATTTTCCAACACATTGATTCTTCGAATGGCTCCAGTTCATCAGCTATTGGCGCATACGTTAAACCACTTTTTGTATCCGCGATTCTGTTAATATACGATTTTTTCGCTGGAATCATGGCTTGCCGAATAAAACTTCGTCGAATGAATGGATCCACATCACGCAAGGAATGCGCCTAAAAGCAGCTAAAGTGACTTAACAGACCTCGTCGAATATAATCAGACTTCTTTTTTTTGACCGTCCAACACATTTTAATGAGGCAATTAGATCAAAAAAATTCTAACAAAACAAAGAATTAGTTATGAAAAAAACCAATAAAGCGATGAACTGCACGGAATTCATGCCAAGATTCTTTTCGTATTGTCTTCTCCAGCGAAACAGTTCTTTACCATCACTTTCAAGAAGTGTTTCCTCCAATACAGTTTCCACACTTTTCTGAATTGAATGCATGCTACTAGTACTTGCTGTTGCATCCATAAAGGTTGTTTCCTGACTGATACTTGTATTCTGCAAAACCTGTCGATTGCATTCCAAATATGCATACTAAAATCTCTGAAGCGCAAGACAAATAAAAAATTATAAATAAGTTTTTTAAAGACTTTAAGACGTCCAAAATTCGATTTGTTAAAATTAACCGAAGAAACTTTCCAAAATCAATATCGTAGAATACATACTCGTGATAATGTCGACATATGTTCATCGTTCTGAAAGCTACTCAAGACGCCAGTAACATTTGACGGCGCAAGTCTTTCGGCGTCTTCGATACTTTCTAAAATATCGATCTTTTTTTTCTGTTGTTTCAGAATGCAACGTATTTTCATTAAGTTTTCTTTTATATATCAACAGCAGTGATCACTAATAAAGCATGGAAGGCGCAAAAGTTCGGAACGCAAAAACGCGAGAATTCATAAATAACATTTTCAGACACT
Source organism: Cruorifilaria tuberocauda (assembly GCA_013365365.1). NCBI lineage: Eukaryota > Metazoa > Nematoda > Chromadorea > Rhabditida > Onchocercidae > Cruorifilaria > Cruorifilaria tuberocauda. The sequence goes on from JABVXU010000601.1 coordinate 15,804, forward strand.
AAGTATCAAAAAAAGAATTCATCACTTCTTTGTACACAATAAATGACAGTAAAAATTTGATCAAAAATCGATGGAAAAAGATTTTAATTTTTGAAAAAAAACGAACTCCAAATTTCGTGTAAATCTTCGCCTTCAATTTTCTCATTCCATGGGTCACGAATACATCGACAATTATTGTGCAACATGTAACGACGCCCACATTTGCTTGTAACAGCGTTTTGCATCAAAAGACCACTTGATGATCCTTCATCAAAGTTGTGCGTTGCCTTACTATACAAGTGACTACAGAATTCGGCACCCGTTTCAGTGTCATTTAGTTCTGATGAATCATACACAACCATTGGCACCTTAATGATATATTAATGATTAAAATCGCTTCTAATAAATTCCATAATTTTTAGTTGATTGTAATGCGTCCATCCTAACCTGTCATCATGGATATCGGAAAAAGAAACTTCGTGCTTCCTAGTAAAAATTTTAATGTTGCAAATGAATATATGATCATGTATGCTAGTGTAATAAACATTTAAGTAAAGAACCGTCGAAAAAGATTTAAATATCAGAGAAAAAACAAAATAGTAACGCTAATGTTGAATGTGAAGTGTGAAGAACTGTGAAGAAAATTATGTATTGCATTATCCAAAAATGGGATGGGGAAACTGATGACAACCATTTTTATATCAAACAGTAATTAAACTATCAATGCAAATTAACAGAACTGTCAATTTGTATTGCGGGAATTCAAACATGAGATATTCATTTTCTTAGGAAAATCATTACCTTTGCTCTTCTCTTTATACAATTTTCGTGAGATTTATCATATCTGTTCAAGAATTTCTTCACAATCTCACTAGCTTCTAATGTTATTTGCTCCTCGTCTGTTACGGAAGATGAATCATCAATGTAGATCGGGAGATCATCTGCATCATAGACATCATTCTTTTTAGTTGGATCATCTTCAAAATCGCCATCAGAATCACTATTTCTTTCATCCAGTCCTTTCTTTTTTCCCTTATTCTTATCTTCCTGAAAGGATAATTGTTTCATAAAGTAGAAATAAGAGAATTCTACTACTAATAGTGCTGAAAAAAAAGCAGGAAAAATACCTTCTTATCGGCACTTTCTTCATTATCCGAATTTATCCCTCCATCATCATTGCCGTCTCCATCAGGTGAAGTATCCTTCTTACCACCTTTATTGTTATCAAATTGAGATTCTGGAAAATCTTACTTTTAAAGAGAAATCATTTTTATGTAAAAAAAAGTTTAAATAAAATTAACTTACTATCTCCTAGCTTTGATCGAACATCGTATGCTTCTGAATGTGTAGCATCCACACGAAAGGAATAAATTCGAGCACTTGCATCTAGTAATGATCCAGCTTGCTAAAAATTTTTAAATATTCCAGCTTCAATGATTCTGAAAAAATTGTTTAAATGAGAAAACAGAATTAATCTGGAAATTTGACACCTACATATAAGGGTTCTTTTTCAACAACACTCGGTAATCTATCGATAAGATCTTCCTGGAAAGCACGTGCTGCCAATTGCTTAGCTTTTGTAACAGCAATTTTCATCGCTTCCAGTAAACGTTCATCTTTCACTGGATTTTCTAAAATCCCAGCAACTTACTTGAGACCATATAAAATAAACTTTAAAAAAAGGAAGGAGGAACGAAAATTTAACTAATGGTTTGATGTAATAAAAAGCCAGTTCCAAATATCAAAAATTTAAGAAATTTGAAACTTTTATATCAAAAACCTTCTGAATTTAAAAAGAAGCTTAACGATGTATTATTAATGGGCTATACCTTTCTCATGAGATCTGGCATTCATATCCATTAAAATCTTTTGCCGTTCCTCATCCTCGTCCTTCTGCGTTCGCAGTACCGCTGATATACGACGTGAACCACGTCGACTATCTTTTTCCAAAGCATCAAATGTTCTATCGACCTTCATAAGAAAAAGGAAGTTTAAACATTCGAAATTCACAGAATTTTCAGTTAACTCAATTAATAAGTCTAAATAAGTAAGAAATTCATTATCAAAATGTAAAATTAAATTCAATTATCAAAATGTAAATTATCAGCATCGATGACTATCTGAAGAATAGCTTACTTCACTGTTCAAATCATCGTCGTCAACGTTACGTATTCGACGTCTTGGCATCGTTTTTATTATTAAAAAATAAGTTACGAAAGATGATCAAAAATAAATTATACCCTGATAAGCTCCGTAATTATGAAAATCTGAAATAAAACTTAATTTCATGTTCACATCAAAATGAAGCAAATACGACCATAAAAATCGCAGAAATGAATGATATTAATAAAGGGCAAACTCTTTATAAGACTGTGAAGTAATTTTCAGTTTTCAGAGCAAAGCTAAATAAAATTTAATGTATTAAAAACCAATTTAAATATTAGTTATTCTATGATATATGTAAGACCAGTAGCAATGTAATTTTTTCCATTTGCATATTTCTTTATTTCAGTTCGAGTGACTCTAAGATTATTCGTTTTGCAACATAAATTCATATAAACATCGTATCATCCATTTAATTTTCTTTTTTATTTTCTTGTTTTTTTCATATATTAAATTATGCTAAAATTTCATGTGTGTAGTAATTTCAATTTTTCCTATGTTCAAAAATTCACTTTAGACATCTAACGTCCTCCTTCCTGAAATGTTTTCAGGCTTCCAGAACTTTTCCGAATTGCTTCCGGATCCTAACTCTTTCCTAACGCATAATGTAACTTTTATTTCATACAATTCTGTCTGATTTTGCTTACTTTCACTTCGAACTATTAATTCACTCCTTCAGAATCATCCCGGATAACTAAACTTCCCATTTCCGCACTCAAACAAAAAAACATCAGCAAACCAGAAAGTTTCCCAGCGATCTATCGATCATCTGTCGTTCGTTCGGTATGCAACAATCTCATCCCATCAGGAGTAAATTCCCGGCGTATGACGTACGTCATTTTGCAAGTTGCCACGTCATGCGATTACTTCATAGGATTAGGGTTATACTCTGCAAAGCTTAATTTAATAAGATTTCCGTTTGATTAATATTCTTAATATTCTATATGTTGTAATTTGGTAAGATTTTCAGCGTTCAGGTAAAAATAATACGAGAGTTTCTAGGATTCAGGTAAAAACAATAAAAGAGTTAAGAAGTTCGAGGAAATGAATATTGTGATGTCGATTTGATGGAATAAATTTTTACGTGATATAATTGTTAATTCTTGTTTCATGCAATAGAATAGAAAATTTGAAATGCTTAGACATTGTTGCTGCAAAAGAGACAGTAGAAATTAATAATATGAAAAAGGAATTAGAATAACTGTAGAATAAAACGGGTAGATATAACATAAGGGATGAGAAGTTAGTAATGGAATTGCTAAAATAGAATGTGTTAGAGATGAAAACGAAAGCTAAATAATTATGCACTAAAAATTTATAAATATTTCCTGAAATAGAAGGAAATATTTATAAAATTTAATTAAATGGAAATTTTAAATGTAGTTTAAAATGTTACGTAAATCTTTAAGATGTTTTTTCTATCTGAATTTCTTTTCGTATAATATATTAATTGCGTGAATTAACAAACTGTATTTCGCTTGTAGATTCTTTTGTCATGCTAATTGCGCCAGTTTTAATGTTGCGTCAACAATGTGCTGCTCAATGTCAAAAATTACAATGTCAATCACTTGGTTTCACGTTATATTGATATAGTAGGTTCTGTATTATGTTACTTACAAAAAAATTTATATTGAGTATTAATTGACATGCTTTATATTCTGTTAACTGCATCAGTTTCGTATTATTCATTAATTAATTGAGCTTATAAGGAATGCCGATATACGTTTATTACTTGAATCATCTTATTACATATGGGTGAATATTGATTTTTTCTTCGATATGGGCCATAATAACTGTGTTTTCGAATTATCTTTACGGAAAATTTTAAACTCAAAAATGGTAATAGTAATACTTGGAGGAGAGTATGACGTTTTTAATATGCAAAATTTTTATCCTAGCGTTTGCAAGAACATTCGTCTTCTATATGTCTCTCATAAAAGTTCATGCAAATGATTCATGACGTCATCTTCTAATCGGTTTACAATATCATTTTTATATTTACTGTTTTCATCAAAGATTTTTTGGATTGCATACAATAGATCAAAATTACTGGTTACCGGTTTCTGACCAACTCGGATATTATTCCTTTCTTTGTTTTCGGATACTGCATAGCTTTCTTTTTTAGGATGTCATCTGTGAAAGTCATTACATATCTAATATTGCTATTTCAACAAGGTATCCAGCAATGTTTAACTTATAAAGCAGTCGATGAATCAGTTTTGTTTAGGTTCGACATTTGCAATGAATTATTTTCTAAATAATTCGATTATTTAGATAAATTTTCTAAATAATTAAACGTTTGTTTTATGACAGTTTATTGAATTATTGTCGGTTTATATTCGATATGAGAGGTTTTTTTAGATGTATTTTTTAGATGTGCATGATTTAGCAGGTAAATTGATTGAACCACAAATGAGTAATATAATTGAGAGTTAAAATCATTATATGGAGATATATCTGTAAAATATGCACACCAAATTCATCTGTGAAATAGTGGCATCCGGAATATATCTATAAGATAGTATACCTGAGTTAATGCATGACACAAGATAATTTTGTGATCATTATAAAATGCTAGTGTAAGTTTATTTGGTGAATAGATTGAATTATTCACTGAATATTTTTATTCGTAAATATTAAATGAGATATTCAGGATTAACTGGAAAGACAAATCGGCAACACCAACGTACCTTGTTGACATCAAAGATGATTGGTTGACAAATCAACCGTACCTGCATATAACGAGTGGTAATGATGAAAAGTATCTATGTACACTACCACTCATCCCAACTCAAGTTTGTGTCTCTCTCCATTCTATATCTTTCATTACTATGAGCATTTTAAAAAGAATCAAGTTTTAAAAGGATTAAAAAAAAGAAATGTCCAATCTTTTTCCAAAATTAAAACTGAAATTTCGGACTTAAATTTTTTTAAGTGCTTAATTTTTAGCTGTTGCGTATCTCCGTAACTACAATTACTTGATAATTCTTAAATCTGCTTGATATTATAATTTGCAAATGTTTTAGAGTAAGATGTAATATGAGATGAGGTGGAAACTTTAGGAATCTTATCATTTTTTCTTTTGCTAATATCGGAGTATTTTCGTTATTTTTGTACTTTCATGGAATGTTTACTTTAAAAACCTTAATCACTAGATAACAAGCATAATAGTACATTTTTTTTCGTTTTCAGAGTGAGCAAGCAGTGCAATCATATGTGGGACCATCACCAGCTGAACTTATTCAATCATTATATGATAATAGAGTATGTTCATATTGGTTGGATGTATATTGGACATATGAATTATGCCATGGACGTTATATTATGCAATATCATGATAATAGAGAAACACAAAGAAATGCTAGAAGTGAATATTATTTAGGGAATTATGGTCGCGAACAGTCCAAATTGGTATCATTTTCTTAATTATTTTTGTTTAGTCACTATGATCGGTTTTTCATTTCTCATTAAGTGTAAATTTAGTGATTGTGATTAGAGTTGCCTGATATCGCCAAGTGATAAACGACATTTAATACTAACTCATCTCTCACATTGCTAATAAGGTAGCATGACATTCTTTTTATATTCATAACAATTCAAGTATATGGACATACGTATTGTTTATATCAGATAAAATGATTTATTTTAGAAGATGCGAACGCATATATCAATTTTATCTTTCTAGAAATCAATCTATTTGTATTGAGTACACTGTTTTAGGTTTATTTATTATATTTGAAGTTTAAAACAAATATGTTCTTATTGTATTTTTTTTTCGTTTTTTAGGATGATAAGAATTTCGATGAAATGAATCCACCAAAACGTAAAATTGATAACAAAGTGCAGCCATATTATCCAGTTACTTACAGACTGGGAACCGTTTGTGACTTGACCGGAAAACCAAGGAGTACAGTTGTTATATATGCCTGTGATCTGGTCTGTATACTCATATGTGAAAATTTCAGAAGAACAATGAGAACTTTTTGAAATTGCGTTCTAACATACTGGAATCTTATTTTCTTTTTTACCACTTTTGAACTTAATCTAGATCACTTTTCCAGATCATAACAGCTGTAACCAAAAATTATCTCAAGATGCAGACAATTCTATTTGATGGATATTTTAATTTTTAAACATTTTCAGGATGCCAGGGATCAGATATATTCCTTTGCTGAAACAGCTTCTTGTACTTATGAAATGATTGTATTTACTAAACAGTTATGCTCTCATCCATCTTTTCGACCATTGCCTAATATTGATCACGAAATTGTTTGTTATTCGAAGGATCCACATAAGGAGTATCCGAAGCCGAAACAGCTTCTTCAATTAGAGAAGGAAACTGAAACAACACTGGAAAGAGTAATTTTGACTGGAAATCATTCTTAAATTTCGAATTTAAATATTCTTGCTTGTTTAACTTAAAGTTATTCATTCCAGTGCTTTTCCGGGTGAAATTAAATGCCCCTTGTTATTAGGTTTGGTGATATTATTGGCTTTTTATCCTCTGTATAACTGAATCATATTCTTCCAGGAATATAAATCAACTCTTCAATTTGAAAACGTTTCTGTAAATGACATTAATGAAGAAAGCGAAGAAAACGAAGATTATGACGATCAGTTGGATACCACAATTATTATAGCCAAGCAAGTTCCACCAAAATCTGGCAACTCACAGCATAGTATGTTTACTTTGTTAATAATAATCTTCTAGTCGGAGAAACAGAATGTGTAACTGTTTCCTCAAAACTTTTATAATTTATATCATATATTAATATCCCGTTTATTGATCTTTTCCACTTTTATCTTTTTGTCGCTACTTTTTCAGCACCCTCAACAACTGCTGTGGAAAAGCCGCAAATCGATATGGATAGTTTGCTTCAAGAAAATAGATATTTGCTAAGTGGAAAACACTGTTTGTATGGTGGTGGAATGGGATGGTGGAAATATGAATTTTGTTTCGGGAAAAGTGTAATCTGATCAATATATTAGAAATTTTACTTTGATAATTCTACAAAAAATATGACATTTAGTATGTAACTTGCAAGTAAAATTAATAAACGAAAAGGAACAAGTAATAATGATGAAAATGTTGCAGGTAATACAGTTTCATGATAATCCTCAAGGTGAGCGGACTGAAATCTTGTTAGGTCTTTTCAACCTTGAGATGCACAAACATTGGATTGACGATAATCCTCAAAAGAAACCGTTGAAGGTTATCTTTTCTTAATTTCACCGAGAGGGAAGTCCTGAAATTTGTTATCAAATTTTTTGCATGACAGATGATTTGGACTATTCGGTCATAGATATCTACAACGCTTTAATCTAACGGGAAACATTGCCAAAGATTTTCTTGAAATCTGCTGAGAGAATATGAAGCTTGGAAATCATGGGAAGAATTTCGAGCTCACTTGATCATTCCATTGTATCAATCGCTGGGATAAATATTTTGATTCAAACTGTTTCACTGCGCCTATTTTGTTTATAGATTGACGGTCAAATAACTCAAGTTTCACACTTATATGCTGGCGGTGCATTTTGCGAGAATAATAATATTCATAGGTTTACATTTTTCATCTTTTGACTTATTTGAATATGAATAACTAATTTTTTAATTTTTAATTCAACACAAAAAATCAAGCTAATAAATTTTAGAAGTGTTGAAGTGCGCATTCGTTGTCGAATATCAAAGGGCAGTCAAACGGCTGTAACACTTTACTTATTGGAACCTCATACATGTCAGTATGTCCTAGGAGTGGAGTCACCTCGTTTTTGTGAATTGTTGCAAACTGTTGATCAATATGGATTAATACAGTTGCCAGAAATATGAAACAAATTATGATCGATTGTCAAAAGAGACGGGCAGGGAATTGGGTAAGTCGATGGTCTAACCGAAAATTTTCTCTTGCTTCTGATATTGCTTGGTTCAGTCAATCCGGTTTTTCCTCATCACTTTATTATCTTTAGAACACTTTGCTTTTCGAGTTATTTGAATGATTTAAAAATCTAAAATTTATCAAGTATATGCTGTATCGTTTTGTTTTCCGAAGCAAACTTTGATTTGGAATTTACGCATAATGTCTTTCAATTCAGTGTAATGCAAACATTATCGCGTGTTTATCACATCCAACTATCTTTCCACTTTCTCTTCCAGAATATTTGCAATTATTACAGAAAAATTTGTTTCAGGTAGTTTCTTAGTAATATTTCGAAAGTTTAGCAATTGTTGGTCAAGGCTGATAATTTCACGAGATTCATTTGAATTTCTCTAATTTCGAAGTTGATCTTTCCAATTTACCGAATACACTTTCTTTTGGTTTTAAATCTCACGCGATTTTGTGATCTTTGTAAGTGATATCCATTATGTTGAAAGATATTTTTAGCTTCCGGAGAAGTACAACACTTCAGCAAACAATCCTTATATCGTGAACATTTTTTTTTCATGGCTCAATACTTTTCAACATTAGGTATCTAAATTAAATGTAAATTCTGCCTCATCGTTTTCGGAATAAATATACGGAAGCTAGTTATCGAAGCTGCTAGTTAGTATAAATGAAGTATGTTAGTGTTGATGTAGTATGAAGTACTGCTGTCAAATAATATGTGGTGGCACTTCTTTTGAGTGACTCCAGCCTTAGTATAGATTAAAGTAGTAGTTTTAAATATTTGTTAAAAACAAATCGTTTAAAGAATTTTCTTCAAATTGCAATGAAGACTTACGTGTACTGATAAAAAAATTCTTAAAATGTTTATGAAGTACAAACATGCTCACGCTAATGCCTTTCTTCATGGATATTTATGTTATGGTTGTAAGATTGTGTTGATTGTAATTTTGTATATAATTGTTTTTATTCAGAAGGATAACTTGTTCTGTGATTTCCTGAAATGTAATTTTAAGTTTAAACTTGGTACTAAGGGTCAAGTATCACGGAAAGGTCGATATATAATTTAGATTTGTTTGTTTCAGAAGTTTCATTGCTATCTTCCTCACTTGTTTGTTTGTTTCGTGTCTTTAACTAACGTATGTGGGCAATTCAAAATTTGAAATTCTTTATATTTTTGAAGGTCTACACATTTCAGTGTACTGCAGTGTTAAGCTTCAAAAAGCGTTCTTTAAACTTTTCAGGCGTTTAGCGAGGTAAGGTCATTTTGAAAATGAAGGAAAGATCCATAAAAGTGTCTTAAAAATCATTTTCAAATTAATTGATTGGGTAATTTAGTTTAAGTTTTCTCATTCCATGAAGAACTGCTTGCTAAATTAAAGGAAGGATTATAAAAGAGCGGATGATAGTTTTTGAAACATTTATATTTCAACCTGTTTACTGTGATAACTTTTGTTCTTGCTGATTTTTTTTAATGTATTGCATAATTAATTCAATTCTTTATTTCGGAACAGTGTTAAGCATATCTTCTTCAGTTTTTTCTATTAACAAATAAATTTGGTTCATGGAAAACAAAATGATGACTTATGCCTGTTGGTTGCTGCCTATTTTTACCTTTTTTTTAGTGTTTCGAGAATTACGGTTTCCGGGGTTTCAGTTTCGCGGGATCTGTGATTATTTCAGACGGACAATTCTTCACCTAATTCGAATTTTGTCGATTAGTAAATAATGTGACCACCTGTTTCAAATTTTCAGTATTATCATGTCGTGTGACGTGTCAGCGGAGCATAAAGATAATAATGAGAAAAATCTGGAGACAAAGGAAAAAGATACGGAAGAAAAAGACCGAAATGCGATAATTGCTGGTTTACAGCAACTTCGTGAGCATCAAAAAAATATCGTTTTGGAATTAACGCGAGTAGAAGATGATAAACGTGAACACGAGTAAGTTATTTTACTTTTTTAATCTCGTGTTTAGTAAACTTTAAATTTTGTTGATTTTTTCCTTCGCTGAGTTTTTAGTATACAGTGTCTACCTAATCTCAGCATAAAGGCGATGATAGATCTTACTATATATTTTTTTCTTTATTATTTATTAATAAAGTATATCTATATAATTACCGGGACATTATCATTAACAAGATTTTTGATAACATATTAGTTTCCTTATTTGGTTTAATTTAAATTTCCCCATCTCTTTTATAAATCTTTATTTTGTTTATTGAATTTTCAAAGCATATTTCTTCTATTTTAATAACCAAATTAGCAAAATATTGGAAAAAGCATTGTAGACGTGTTCTACAAGTACTGAAAAAAATGGAAGGTGATAGAAAGTGTTTTCGAATGATAGGCACGACGTTAGTGCAACATGAAATTAGAACTGTATTGCCAGTATTGGAATCAACGTTAGAAAATGTGAGTCCTTTATTTGTTAATTTATTAATTTTGCTGAATTTACATTCATCTATTAAGGTTTGTTAATTTTATTACATAAACGTGAGCATAAATACCTGTGGATATGATTAACTTTCTATTCATTGTATCAAAAATTTTACTAAGTGGTAATGTCATTCGCGCTCACTTCTTAATTAAAGTATGTCTGATTCCACATAATGATACTGTCATAACATATTCATACAATATAGTGATTTTCTTCGAAATAAGTTGTATTAATCAAGTGAAAAGATAGGAAAGAATGAAGCATAATGAAATGAATTCTGATTAGCTGTTACCACGTTAAGTTGAGAAAGTTGAAAGCGATCATTATTGAACAGATTTTCTCAAATATTAGAAAGGAAATAAGAATTAAAATCATCTTAGTCTGTTTTTCCCTTTCGGTGAAATAATTTATTAATATATTAGTAGTTTTGACTGCTTTGTCGTATTAATCCTTGTAGTTAAAAAAAAGAAGATTATGCAGAAATGTTTTTGATTAATTGCATGGTTTATCTCTCTCCTTATAATAATTGTTTCACTTTCTGAATCACTGATTCAGTTTCATTAAGAAATGACTTTAGTTTCAATTGAAGTGTGTTATTTAGAAGGAAATTATCAGGATATCACGAATAAAATTTAAGCAAAATGCATCACTTTTTTTGTCTTTTCAGCTGGATGCATTAGTCAATTCAATGAAGGATAATTTGATAGAAAAGGGGAAAGAAATGCAAGAATATATGGATAAGCATAAAATTCGTTATGTCAGTGAAAAAGAATTGAGAGAGGAATCTGAACGTGACATGATGAAGAAATGATAAAAAAATTTTCATCGTAGTGCCAATTATCAAATTGATTGAAGTATAATTATTTTGACATTCAAAATTTTGACGATTTGCTTGAAATCGGATTTAAATTTTATTTAAGAGTATCTGTAACCATCTTTTCAGTCGTAGGGGAGGAAATAAATGTTAAGGAATAAGAAGAATCTGAAATCACTTATGACTTTATTTACTCATTTCTCTTTTTTTCAGAACAATGAGTGCTCAGTTGTCTTTTTTCCTTTATCAGTTGAGTAAGAGGATGGTAGGTGAGGTGAGGTGAACTGTACTCAACTGATAAAGGGAAAAAGACAATTGAGTACTCACTCTTTTAAAAAAAAGAGAAATGAATAAGTGAAGTTTCTATTGAAATTTATATTTTCTATTGAAACTTCTAAACTTCTTGTTACTGATTTGTAGTGTTAATAATTAATTCGACAGCATCTTTAAAAATGTAAACTAATATACTAGGGCGTTTATATTAAATTTATAATTTTTATCAATCATCATTGAATCGTCAATAACCTGTAACCGTGGATTAAAGTCAATGATGGGATACTCATCATTACCTTCCGTCTCGTAAAATTAATGTCAGATAATTGTAATTGTCGATCCCATGATTTTTCGACATTTAGAGAATGCGTAAGAACAGGTTGAATCAAATAAATATATTTAATTTAGTATGAAGTACGTGTTATTGTTTTAATGCCAGTATAAACTTCAGTTAGGATCAATTTTTAAAAATTTTTTACATATGCCTCAAATATCTACTATACCCAATATTTTTCCTCCATGATACTTCATCGATGTGAATATATGAGATTCGTCGTTTGTCCATAAACTTGTATTAAAATATATTTTAATTGTTATTTTTTTGAAGACATATTTAATGGCATTTATTTCTACGAAATTTTTTTTCTTATTAGTGGGAAAAATTAGAAAATTTTGAAGTTATTAAGAAGAAAATATTACAAAAGTTGAACGTATCACTAGCAATAGCATTAGCTAAATCTGTTAAAATAAGTGATTGATGGTTAGGGTAATTAGAAAAAGCTGAAAAATGCCAGGGAAAAAAAATCGATGTTTCGTGCTGATGGTAAAAATTACTATTTAATTTATTCAGGTAATAATGATTCATCAAATAGTTCATCTTCAAAAGATTCTATATTTCCAATATCTTGATGCCGTATACCTGTTTTTGGTCGAAGTGGTGCTGGTCCAAGTGGATCACTGTAAGTGCAATCAGCTGGGCCTGAAATTTCGTGATTGCTCAAATTTCTATTCTTTAAATTTGTAATAGTTTATCTTCAAAAGATTGTGTATTTCATGATCTTGATAAGCATAATTCATAAAAATAGTCTACGATAATTTATGACATACTCATTTCTCTACGTGAAATATGATACTGTTCATCGTCACCGGTTGGTAAATGGACGTTTGCTATTTTCACTTGTGCACGTGAATTTGGTCGACCATTATCTAAATGTAAAATTTACGAATTTAACTACAACCCATATATTGAGAAGAATTGTTTCAACTGAAATAATTGCATTCTTATTGTTTCTATTACAAAGATTTAAAAGGTGCATAGGATCTAACTTTAACTTCAACTATATATTAGTAAGTATAAAAGTGCTCAGATCATTCACTTGAGAAATTCCCTCATGATCAATTCAGTAGAACGAAAGTCAAATGTCTCTGGAAGCATCATCGCACGCTTTTTTTTAATGAATGACGACAGTGAGGAGTCGAACTATGTCACTTTGAACTATTATCATAGTTTATAACCACTACACCAAAGTTTTGATTCGGGACGGAATTTGAAATTAAACTTTAACTTTAAAAATAATTTATGAGTAAAATAAAGTAATACTATGCATGTTTGGAACGTTGTATCATATCGATAATCATAAATGAATCATTTTAGAAATCACTACTGCAATCACACCGCCACTATTTCTATTACTATTACTACTTTTACTGCTATTACTACTGATTACTGCTGTAGTTAACGCTATTACTATTCTACTTTTACTATTGCTAACTTCACTACTACTATAAGTAATATAGTAGCTGCGACAATTACCAATTACTGCTGCAGTTAACGCTACTACTAGTAGTACTATTACTATTGTTACCACTACTATTACTACTGTTGTCATAACTTTTTTTTTCTCGTATAAGATGAAAAGTCCCATGAAATCCTTTCACTCTTTTATCAGTGGAAATTTTTCAGGATATCAGATATGTTGATATTACGATTACAATGACGTATATACGTGAAGTACCTTTGGGAAGGTTATTTGTTGATTGAATTAATGATGGATGTTGTTGTCTTCCTTGACTAGAATCTACCTCACGTTGCATCCTCAATTGACGTATTTTTTCCGTTTTTGATAGCTGAAAAAATTAATAGTGACGTAAACAAAAATAGAGTAATGAACTAATAATTATAAGATTAGTAATTAAAGTAATAATATAATTATAAGATTAGTAATTAAAGTGATAATAAATAATTTTTCTAGCTTGCTAGAAAAAGCAAAAGATGAATGTTAAAATAATTAAAGTTTGTTAAACGTGTTGATTGACGCATGTTACGGACGTTAATAGTACCATTTGTAGCTATTCTTCTTATCTTGACATTTCGATATTTTATTTCAAACTTAAATAAATTCGAATCAATGAAAATGAATGCGTGAGAACTTACGTTTTTACATTATATTTCTTTTTATTGAATATTTCAAATTTTCCGAATAATAAGGAATTATAGGAAAAAAATATAAATAATATTTTTAATTTTAGAAAATTTCTTTTCCTTTTGAAACACTAAAATACCTAACCTTTTCCATGTATTCTTTAACTTCAGGCATTCCAAGATCGGTGCATATTCGTACCAAAAATTTCAAGCCTAAAATTGAAATTAGGAAATTAATTTTTTCAAGAAATTGATTTTTCAAACTTTAGAAGGATAAAATGAATTGGAAGAATTAAGCGACAAACAATCGATATTTTCCGGGAATCTTCCATGTATCTGTTGGTATAACTCGAATGCTTTTTGATAATTTCCGGAGCGTCGCAAGCATGATGCCATCATCAGTTGCCATTTTATTTCATTTGGTCTATAAATTTTTTTATTCTTTACATTTATGAAATATCAAATAATTCAGATTAGCATAGAATATTAGAATTCGAAAACCGAATACTCGAAATAGGCGGGATATTATAGTTCGAGAATCTAGTAGTTGAAATAAATGGAATATTACAATTCGAGAATCCAATATTTGAGATGAATCAAACTAATAATCAAATAGAATATTGTAATTTGAAAATCTAATATTTCGGATGAATTAGACTAACATAGAATTCGAGAATCTAATGCTTAAGGGAAAAGAATCGTGCAATTTTGGAATCTGATAGTAAGAATTAAGACATTTGGAAATAAGTAGCATTATTTATGAACTGATAAGTTAAAATTAGAGCTATCAGTAGATTTTACTTAGGAAATAAAATCTTCCAGAGATTTGGTGAGTTGAAATTACAGGAAGTATTTAAACAATATTCAAATCTTACTCCATAATTGAAGCTTTTTCAAAATAAGTTGCTGCTTTTTCCGGATATTGCGCATCAATATAATACGCTCCAAGCCATTCAATTGTGGAAATATTAGAGGGAAAATAGCGATAACTCTAAAATTAAAGTTAAATTACATTTCTGATAACATTTTTACATTAGGTTTCTTTCAGTATTCTCTCCTATCAAGCTAATTTTTAAACCTAATCAAAGGAATTTTTTTATCACTTACTACAAATTTATACTTATATGATACTAACAGAAAAGATCAAATTTACCAAATGATCAGGTAATTTTAAGTAATAAATCAGGATTGTGCGGGTTTTTCAATGTAATAAATTATTGTGCCATTCATTTTATAGTTAATTTCTATTTAAACTACATAATTCTAATAATAATTCAATAAGTAATTATTAACTTTAATTGAAGTTTAACTCTTTCTTTTCTGATAATTTAACTGAAAACAATTTCAGGAAAAGGAAAAATCCAAAAATCATACATCATAATGACATTGAAATGCTTGAATTTTATCACCCTCAGAATCGTAAATACTCGCTAATTTTGATAGTATCGCAGGATCCGTCGGTGCTAAGCTATTTGCTTGACTATACAATTCGATCGCTTGTGCCGTATTGTTCATTAATTCATATCTATAATTGCTATAAATTAATATTCAAATTAATATCATAATATAATTTACGTGATCTCGTCAAATATACTTAATCCAATACTTACTATTTATAATTTATATTTTGTTACGAATATATATAATTGCATATAAATAAATACAAATATATATATAATTTAATATGAAATACAAAGCAAAGGTTATTCTGCATAAATTAATAAGTAAACTTGAATTTTTTCAATTTTTTTCTTTTTTAAAATAACTTTTTAATTTTTAAATCAAACAGTTTAAAGTAATTTATTTTTCATAAATAATTTAAAGTGAATTTTTTAATTTTATTTATTGGAAATTTTTAGAAGCATGCAAAAATTATGAATTAAACGTGGAATAAATTTCAAATTTCCGATAAAAAATTTCAAAGCAAAAAAAAAACTGTTTATATTAAAGTAAGTTTTATATATGTTTATATTAAAGATTAGAGTAATTAAGGTAAGTTTACATGGAAGCAAGTTGACATAGTACTTGAACATTATTTAATAAAATATTATGCAGTTTATAAAAGCATTCCAATGCTGCTTCCAATTTTCCTTGTAAACGTTGAACATAGCCAAGATTGTAAAGTGCTTGTAAGCATGATGCCTTAAATTGCTTATTATTAATAAATTTTTAAACATTTTAAAGCATACTTATTTAAATGTTTATTTGAAATTTTTCTTTTTTAATTTGGAAAAAAATTTTCAAAAATTTCCACTATTCTTTTCTATTTTTTGCTCTAAAATTACTGAAAATAATTAATTATTTGTTGTTTCGTTATCGATTAAATTAATTTCATTAATTAAAATATTAATCGATTAATTTAAAGTAAAATGAGTGATTAAAGCTAAATTATGGACTGATAACGAAACGGAAAGTAATTGACCTCTACATTAACCTTTTAACCTCTACATTAACTAATTACAATTAATTAACCTCAACAGTATCCTTCCACTGATCGATTTTCAATCAAAGTAGATCAGATTAGATTGGATTAGATTAGATTGAGTTAAAAATATTTCAAGATTACCATTAAATTAGATTGATTTTTGTACTATATTTACCTCATTACTCAATGCTTCCTTATAGTATTGAGCAGCTTTATCAAGATCTCCTAGAGCAAAGAAAATATTCCCGCGATTTACCAATGCATTAGCACTGTAACGATCAACAGAAAGTGCTTGTTCAGAGTATTGTACTGCTTCTTCCAATTTTGGTGCACCTTGCTGAAAAGAAATAGTATGCAAAATAATGATTAATCTCTTACTTAATAAGTTAATCAAAAAAGAAAAATTAATTTCCGTAAATAAATTAACAATTATTAAAATTTAAATTATTAATAATGATTATAAA
>JABVXU010000602.1:0-32471 GCA_013365365.1 Cruorifilaria tuberocauda
AATAACATTTAAAAGTGGAAAAAAAATCATATTGAATTGAGTTAATTAAGACGTAATATTGTGAAAAGAGCATTTTGAATAAATAATTAGCAATAAAATGGTACATCAATCATTTCAACCATCCATTTAATAATCCAATGTACATGCAATGTCTCCATTCGCTTAATTGAAATGTATTACGTCAAAAGTGACGTAAATGTTTTTTTTTTCTTAGCAAATGTAATTATGCTTATACTGCAAGTGCATTATGCTTATACTTTAATTTTCTTACTCTTTAAAAGAATAAAGTAATAAAATTGAAATTTTACGAAATATAAAAATTTAATAAATTAAATGAGACAAGGAAACCGAAATCAATTTTTATTGCACAATTTGCTTCATATCCATTTTTTCTTCTATTTGCTTGCTGAAATAATTTTATAATTTGCATCAATTAATGCTCATTGGCTTAAATGACAAAAAATGTCTACAACATGCTCATTCTAGGTTTTATTTTTTTGTACAAAAAAATGGCTTTAGTGGAAGAATTAATTATGCATTGATCATTTATGATGATAAACAATATTATCCTTCGATGATAATGATGATAATGATGATGATGATGATGATAGCGATGAATCGAATGGATATGGATTATTGTTGATATTTTGTGGATGTCTGTTTTTATGTATTCGAGAAATGCTTTCACTTTTTGGCCGATTAGTAACATAATCAACTGCAATACCTTCCAAAGCATATTCATAATCATCTCGCATTAATCCACCTAAATAAATTTTGACACAGTCGCGGTATGAAAGATTTGTTATTAATAGAAGTTAATTTTAGCCTTGTTATGCATAATGTTTTATTTTAATAATAAAATTTTCGTCGTTATCCAATACGTGAAAGAAGCCTAGAGAGAATTTTCTGAATTACTGAAATTTTACTGAATTGCAATGAAATTACTATATTCGAAAAGGCAATGATTTTGTTTTTTCAAGTACAAACAGAATTTTGTTTAATAGACAGAAAGAGTATTGAACGGTGGAAGATTTTTCCTTTTACATAAACCATAATAAAAATAGTTATGATTAGTTAGTTAAACTAAAATAAATTTGAATATTAGCGGAATTGATCGAAAAATTTTTAATCATTTTGTTTATTTAATTTAATCAAAATTAAGAAAAAATGAAAATTTAGTTTTTTCTAGGTCAAAGTTTTGAATTCAATTTTAAATCAGTTACTTCTCCGATGCAACTTTGATTATTTGCTATGTATTTATTTTGGTTTAACAAGAAAAGCTATAATTCAAATTAGATCAACAACACTCGAAGAGTTTTATATCACTAACTAAGATCATTTAAGCAATTAATCAAAAAGCAATAATTTGTGTTGAAAATGACATGAGATCTGACCTTTCAATCTTTGTTCAATATTAATAAAGCAATCAAATTTTCGACATGATCATAAGTGAAAGTATAATTTCAATGAATAACATTTTTCATGCTCTAATCTATTCAAACCATAACAATTTAGTAATACTTATATTTTACCTAAGTCGAACTTACTTTGTGATGCTAGTAAGATTAGCTAGTAAGATTACAATTTAAAATAAAATTTATTGGTTTAAAAGTAGTATAAGAAGAGAATGAAAATGTGTAATAAAATGACTTACCAGTTTCATATGATCGACCTATCACCATCAGGACAAAATATGATAAAGTAACCAAGCAAAGCAATAATGATTTTCGATCCAAATACATTATCAGCTATTCGTTATTTCTGCGATAAAAAAGAAAGAATCGACACACTGGAATCAACATTAACAACGGAAAATTGAAAATGATGCGAAGATGAGGTAAGTTAGAAATCATTAGAATTATTTCTAACTTACGTCATTAGAATGATCGTAATTATGAATTCATTTGAACATCAGTAACAAATGTAATGAACATCAGGCGATTCCCTAAATGGCAACAGAAGTAAGGAATAGAGTAAAGAAATTAAATGAAAAACTTTCTTTGAACTTGATAAAAAAAATTGAAGAAATTTTGAAATTTCAAAATTTTTGCACAGCTGGTAACCATTCGAAAATCCAAGGATAATTTATTATCAATTTGAGAATATCTGATAATATGATATAATTAACCATAGGATAATTTTGATTATAATAACATGACGAGAAGCTTTCCATGATCTTATCATCTCTATCATGCTATTATCAAAAATATTCTTAGATGCAATAAATACTTAAAGAGGAGCCTGGAAAATATTTAAACAGAATAACTGTTTGATATAAGTAGAAAAGTTGACAAAGTGAAAAGTAGCTTGCAATCTCAATGGATGACCTGACTAATATCAATAGGGTTATAGTTGTAATGAATAACCTCTCTAAGCAATGATTATGACCTATGCAGAAAACTTGACAGATAAGAGTACAATTTAAAGAAAATAAAGAAATAAATATCAGTAGAGGAATTAATGAGTTAATGAAATAAATGCAAAGTGTTTGTAAAATTGGAAATTTTAACTATTTAATCAGAGGACTCCACCCATCTACCGATCCATTCATTCGGTACTACCCTCTGATAATTCTCTCTCCCGCCCTCTCTTTCCGTCTCCTATTTCTCAGATATGTCACACCTTACCGGTTAACTCCACCTTTCCAGTATAATTATTACCGTTTATCGATTTCCGTAAATCAAAAAAAACAGGCCAATAGAAATATTTCAAACGATAGGAAGAACATTTCTAGAGGTTTGTTAAGCTTACCCGTTTGCTGCTTTTTTTCCACTTAACTGTTTATTGTTGTATATCAATCAATCCAAACATTTATCACTTAATTGCGTCAATTTCGAGAAAATGATTGACCCAATCTCCTGATTTTAAAGACCTGCGACCTGATATTTAAAAAGGAAATGAAGAATTTTAATTGAAAAGTGCAAAATATTCCTATTTAAAAATATGTTAAAACAAATAAAAAGGCAATGACATGTTGATGTTCTTCTAATAAATGATTATTTTGTTACCATTTTAGATTAAAAGTTCGATCAGTGGCCTTTCGGATGCAAATTCAACGATTACAAATTTTTAATCCCTAAACACTTTAACTTTAACACTAATAATTTCAAATTTTCTCAACAAAAATGAAACCTGAAAAAAACTTATAAATTGAGCTATATTATTGATTAATCCAGGAATTATCATTATCAACTGAAATGTTTGTGCTTGCTTGCTTTCCTAATTTGCAAATCACTATTGTCACTGGTTTCCTAAAATGAGTAAACGATGAAATAGAAGTGAATTTTATTGATAAAATTAAATCCACTTGTGATTTGAATTAGCAAACATCAATTATTACTATGAACATAATTATCGAATATTCCAGAAAAGTTTTGAAAATAATTAAGTTATGACTTGCTGATATCAGGTCTCTAAACACTGGAAATGAAAGTAATATTTATGATTTTAAATAACGAATGCTAATTACCATTATTTGATCATAAAGTTTCCCAAAAAAAAAAATTCGTGCTGAAATAATGCGCTGATATTAAAAGATAAATGATAAGAGTACACTGATAAGATGGAATTCTCAATCGGATCAATCATTTTATCCATTTAGTCAACTTCAATAGTGTATAACTGTTGAATTCCGTTTCTGTCGTCTTCAAAAAAAATCTCACTGATTTCTTTTCTCACCGTTCACATTTTCCGCCACCGATCGGAAGAGACATATAACTGACATCCTTTTCTATTTACTGATTAGTGACATTTTACAGGTGACCTTTTCCGGCTGTCCTTATATGACCTTTAAAGATATTCAGTTTCACTTGTCTCTTTCCCTAAAAAAACTCTACGCTTCAACATTTTGCTTCTCTGAAATGTTAAATATTTTTGTAAACTTCGTAGAAATATAATTTTTTGAAGTTTGTAATTTGAATTGCTTTTTATAAAAACAGCGAAATAATTTAAAAGAATGGAATATTTGATTGTTAGTTTTTTTAGATAAAATTCAGAGAATCAAAATCTTTCTGTACTTTTAGCGCAAGTAATGATATTCAAAAATAATCGAAATGAACTCACGTGACACTGCGTAACTTACTTCTTTTCAAATTTAGCTCTTTGTGCCATGTAAAATAATAATCTTCGATTTATTCTAATATCAGATTAAATCTTTCATTATAAAATAATCAAGAGAAAAATCTTTTCACATCAATAGATAATTAGAAGGATTAATTTTAATCAAACTTTTGAACAGCTTACGCTATGAACTTTTTTCGCCAAGAGGTTACTACTGGGCGGTATTTGACGTCAAATGATTAAATGAACGCTACGATATGTGACAGAATTAAGAAAACGATTGTGACAAGTGAACATTGATTATTCCTATGCCACTATCATTCATTAAATTTTTGAAATTATTTTAACAAAATATTCTTCATGATAACAATTTGAGAGTAAAATATTAAAGTATGAGACGACGATAAACTGATCACTTTCGCGAAATTCTTTATCATTTCTATAAATGATTTGAATTTACTATTTTATTTTCTTTTTGTTGAACTTATAGCAAACTTATAAATACAAATTGCAAATAGAAATTTTTAAATTAAAAAAAAAAAACTGTATATTTAAATAGCACTAATTTAATTCTTTATCAAATGCAAAAAAAGAAATGAAAAATGATTCAAAAGAAAATTAATCATAGTCTAATCTCTCGAAAGGAAAAAAATAAGTAATTTGCAGGAAGACGTTGCAAAATGCTATCGAACCATTAAAAAATAGTTCTGTAAAATGTTTGTAGGAAAACTGTACTGTTTAAAACGAATAAAAAAAAGAAAGAAGATAATAAATTTGGTTGATTTTTTTATAATTTTCCGAAGATATTATCAATGACTATTTGCAGTAACACTTAAGTTTTACTCATAGCAAAAGGAAAAAAAAGAAGGAGAAAAAAATGAAAGAATTTATCGTTGCCTTTTCCTAAAATTTCATGCAATAAATTAAAGAAATTTGAAATTTTACTGTTTACTATGATTGTTTACTTTATTTAAACTTCTGACTTTTATATAAAATTCAAATATAAAAGAAAAATTTTTTCCATTTCTTATGATATTTTGCAACCGGAAATTAAAACAATTGGTTAGTAACAACAAGACTTTGATCAATTCTTGCACAGACGAAAATATATTCTTTAATTTGTATGTCGGATAATTTCTAAACGGATCCTGAATGCAATGATAATCCTGAATAGAAACCCGAAAAATTCGTGATAAAGTTCTGGCTATGAAAATATTCTGTACAAATTTATATTTTACAAAATTTTTAGCTAAAATACTGTCAATTAGATGATTAATGCTTTTGTTTATGAAAATCCTAACTCGTTTGCTCAACAACGCTACTTATATGATTAATTACCATTTTTGCTTCAAATTTCCCGGGAAAGTATCACAACCAGTTTTTTATATCTTATAATTCTTTTGTTTGTAATGAATTTCGAAAATTATTGTTCACTTCAATCTTTGATGTCTAATTAGCTATAAAAGTGTTTAATAAATCATTGCTCAGTTTTACTTCAATCAATTTACTGAGAATTAATTCAAGAGTCCGTTTTATCTATCCGGTGTTTCATCTACTGAAACTGCAACTAACATATATTATTGTCGCTAATTTTTTGCGACGAATAATCTCTTACTTCTCTGAGAAGCAAACCAGTGAAAGCGAATTGCTTCCACTACTGGAGATTTATATAATTTTCTGAACGGTTCATAAGTGCATGATGATCCTTTCAGTAATTTAAGCATGTTATAAATTCTGAAATTATGTGATAACAGTTTTTAGACGAAAACTATTGAACACTGATAGCTGATACTACTATTCATTCGTCATTTTTCTCTTCTTTCATGTAGGAAAGGCAAAAGAATGCAATTAATTAGCGTTGGGAAAAAAAGAGGAAAAAGGGATGAATAAAAGTAATTAATTGTAAATGAAAGTATGAAATTAGTGTCAACATAATTTACTACAATTTTACAATTTGTCAACAGACAGTCATTCAAACAACTTTCTCTTTCCTTCTCATTGTTCTTCTTTTGTGCCCTTTTGAACTTTTTTCTCTTCATTAATTTTTCCATCTTAATTAATAACTTTCCCAAATATGCCACATTTGTACTTCTGGCATAATAATTTGGTGCAAATATTTTTAATTTCTCTTATTCTTTGATCACTCACTTCATTTCACTGTTCTGTTTACCGTAAAATTCAAATATATTTCAAAATTTGCTTATTTGGATTAATTTAAAAGTCATATATGTATTATTAATTCATCATATATTGTTAATTAATTGAATAGATAATTAGTAGAAATCATTAACTAAATTATTTTTATAAGATTAGCTTTTTTTCGATGCTTAAATTATTTGGCAAATTTAATTTTTTTAAAATTTATTTATCGGCAAATCGATAAATAAATTTTAAATTTATTTATCGAAATTAAAATTATCGTAATCGGTTATAAAAAAATTTTTTTGAAAACAAACAAAAGGATTATTAAAAAATTATTAAAATTTGTGCATTTTTGATTTCATTGCAAATTGTTTCGCTTATTTAAATTGCTCATAATTGATTGAAATAAGCATTGCAGTAGCATTTCATGTAAATTATTTATACAACTTGGATTATAAGTAAAGTTATTTACGAAAATCTTGGGGCAATTACCTGAAGAAACCTGTTGGAACATTTCGAAAATACGGAAAAATACAAGAAAATGACAAAAAATTCGATCATTTTTATTCGAGAGGAGAAGAAAGAGGCCGAAACGACCATGAAATTTGTCCTTGCTAATTGAATTTTTGGCAACTTGCCTGCTTGATGTTTGTGAGATTCACGTGTCCTTGGTGTCACCATGGATTCCATCATCATTTCCATCAATCGGAGGGAAAGCGAATTTTCAATTTCAATTCCTCTTCCATTTTTTTTCCTTAAAATCCAAAAAAAAAGACGAGAGCGAAAAGATTACAATCAACTTGACGGTAAACGATTTTTTCTCAATCAATCAATACGAATTAATGTTTAACTAACAATATATATTATTCATTGATTCTAATAATGTGCTTAATCTTAAGAAACTTTCAATTTTAAGGTATCAGTGATTGGTTTATCATAACAGTATACAATTATCAGTACCGTATCAGTTCATTGTCCATTGTGGAATTTGAAAATTCTTCCATACTGCCACTATAAAATTAATTTAATTAGTTTATTTGACTAAAGTTATTGAAAAATTTTATAAAATAAATTTCAGCATTTTTTCAATTTCATTATAACATGATAAATTTTGCATAATTTACTTCGCAGATAACTTTTTTTCATTTAAGTAATCGATTCTTTCTTATAGCTTTCTAATAGTATTGAATAATTTTTTCAATAATTTTAATTGAATAAACTAAATCCGTATTAGAATAATATTTTCTCTAGGTAGATTATACAAAATGAAATTGACACTGAAATGAATTTGCCATTATTTCAAATTCCATAAAAAGCTAAATGAATCATTGTACAAAAAACTATGAGAATATTATTCGTACTTGCGATCAATAATGTAAGTTCTGTATTTTTATTTTAAAATTTATTTTACAATTAATTAATTATGGAAATTGCTTATGGAATAGTGTCATTGATCAAAGACTTTCTCTCAAAATATGAAAGCAACTATTAAATAGTTTGTTGCTTAATCAAGTTCAATTAAGCAACAAAATACTAGCAAATTTGAAATAAATTATTCAAATTTTATCACATAGCAATTTTAATAATGTTTGCATGTGTGTGCCATTTCTATATGTACAGATATCCATGAATTTTGATAACAGAGTAATTGAGATTGATGATGATAATATGGAACAAATAGATTTTAACTCAAATTTTCTACATGATGATTAACTTGGAAATGATGTGAAGTGTGTGTAAGAGAATAAACGAACAATCAGAGTGGTGTTAGGACGGAGATTTGATGACACGAAAAGGTACGAAAATAGAAAGGTATTGCTCCCTGGAAGTTACAGGTGACCTCCTTGTAACAGTAACCAAATAATCGGGTGACACCTTATTATTCACTCATACAAGCTTTCACTATCATCTTTTGTTCTTCAGAAATTGAAATATTTGAAATCACCGCGGGGATAAATGCAATGAATTCACTTGTGATAGTCTTTATTTGAAAACTTCAAAACAATAGATATCTCAAACATCAAAAAAACCGTAAATAATTCCGAGAGTTTTCCATTTAAGCAAAAGAAATAATTGCAAATAATAATATTAACCATTCTTACTTCATTTTATAGCTAATTTAGTACTTAAATCCGAATATTTCAATAAACGATTTAAATGGATACATAATTTTAACGGTAATTCAAGATATCAAATCAGCTTATTTGATAGTTGAATATATTATTATTTGAAATTACCATTTAAAACAGAAAAGGAAAGTTTTTTTTTCCTTAAATTTCTTTCCAGTTCATTTTTCCTTCATTTCAAACTTATAAAAACTAAATCAAACATGTTATTTCAGAATATTGAAAATGATAAAACAATATTACGGTAACTTTTTAGTGAAGTAAAAGAAATGTAATATCAAATTTTATAAATTAAAAAATTTCCAAGTAAATTTAATTTATTATAATCTATAAAAAAGACTTAAATTAACTCAATTGATGAAAATTTAGGATAGCTTATATGAAATAGGCTTGGTGCAAATTCTTGACAGTTTTTCGAAACGTTTGAAATATCATGCACTTTCAACTATTCATATTTAGGCCATAAAAAACAACGGAAGCTTTAATGAATACATAAAATATTAAATTATTCATTTAAATTAACTCCTCCAAATATTTTTTAAAGAGCTTTATTGATATTTTAGATTAAGATTAATATTTTTCTATCAAAATAGAGGTAAGTTATAGAATTCACGCAAATTTAACGTACATTACAAAACAAAGGAATATACAACGAATGTTA
Organism: Cruorifilaria tuberocauda; assembly: GCA_013365365.1. NCBI lineage: Eukaryota > Metazoa > Nematoda > Chromadorea > Rhabditida > Onchocercidae > Cruorifilaria > Cruorifilaria tuberocauda. Next base: position 8,989 of record JABVXU010000602.1, read on the forward strand.
CGAATAATTTAAATTACTTTTTAATTTAGATTTAAATTGAATTACTATTAAATTACAATTACTTTAAAGTTTAAATAGTTCGCAGTATTTTTTATTTTGGATAACTCGAATTTACTTTAAGCTAGAGTAACACGAATAACTAATATATAAATCTGATTAATCCAGATTCTATCTTCCTTAAATAATCAGAATCATTCCTGATTTTGGATCACATAAATTACTTTAGTTCAGTTAACCAGTAATATTAAACTTCTATGGATCAGAAATGAATACTATAGGAAAGCGATAAAATTGAATGAACCTCGTTGAGAGGATTTATGGGATTATAATTTTTCACTACAGTAGAATTTAGCTGCCATGTTAAAGTTGTGGAATGATTCTTAGGGCTGAAGGATGTTAAGATGATATTGGTTATATGGGAGTTCTGGTAGATCACGGAGGAAAGAGGGAGGGTGCAAAGTATCAGTTTGATAAGAACCGAACGACACTTTGTTTCATTTGGAATCTTAAAACTGTACTCATTATCTCCTTGCTTACAGCGAGTTGTTTCCCACAATTCCCTATATGGAAAGCTTTATTAATTATATATTTTCAACCTTACTGGCGTATTTCTTAATAAATGCTTTTGGATATTTTGATTCCAGAAATCATTTTTTATCTGACTGGAAATTTTCCAGAACGAAGCCAACAGTCTTTCAAATAAGATAGTGGATAAGGTGGTACGTGATTGGCAAAAGGATTATGGTATTTTTAGAATCGCTTCTAAACTGTATTTCGTTAACGGACTTTTGGTCGAATTATATTTGGTTTGGAGCATTTGGATTGATCTTGGCATTAATCCGTTTTCTCAATGTATTGAGTTATCCGGAAAAACCATGGGTAACATATATGCAAAAAGCAACGCTTAGCAAGAATCATATATCGATCGGTGATATGCTAGACCGATGTTCCATTTTGAACGAAATGTCAGTTACTGCAACCTTTTTGACCTTTCTTTAGACCTTACCTAATCGTTAACTTCCGGTAGTGAAGAACCGAATGAGGAGTTTTCTTCTGCGCTCATAATAGATAAGAACTGAAACTCAGTTTATTGTCTAAAATACAGTAATAAACTGAAAGCTGTGATTCAACAATCAGAACTTTTTTAGCTAAATCGATAAGTTTGATTTTTTCGTATATTACACCTATTGATAAATTTCAGCTACTCACCGCCATTACTCTGGGGTCGAAGTGGTCATTTGCAAACGGCATCATATGGATTGTTTGGGCATGCATCAATCATCCGGACCTATGACCATCGACATGTCGTAAAGTTGAGTGATGGCGCATCAGTCGTATTCGATGTCTTCGAACCTGTTAAGCTACATCCTTCAAGAAGTAAGGATTCTATCATCTAAATAACAAACGCAAACAGTCGTTTGATGAAATCGAAGGAAGTGTTTTTGGCCAATAAATACTTCAAGTTTACTTTTAATCTACTTTTTTTGTTACAAGTGTAGAAAGTTAGTTTACTAATTTTTGTATTTCGAGAATCGAATTTTGCAGAAGATTTAACACTAGCTCTATGTCCCGGTATTGCAAATACGAGTGAATCAAATTACATCCGCACTTGTGTTGATTACGCTCAGGAAAATGGATTTCGTTGTGCAGTATTGAATCATCTTGGCGCGCTGAAGCACGTTCCGCTCACATCAAATCGTATATTTTCCTATGGTTGGTTTGAAATTATCCTAGAGAATAGTGAAGCAGGAGCAGACATTAATTTATGATGAATTTTCTAGTTATAGGTGATTTTGAATAATGTTAACATAAGCTTTATTGGATTATGCTTGTACACTGGTTAAATGGATAACTGAATCGATTGTTGTTAGAAAGTTAGTTAATTTCGGTAGCCATACGATTAACTGAAATCATTGATAGAATTCTGATCATTTTTTATCTTATGACGAGAGGCAAATGGCCACAGTTCTTTGAATTTTGAATCGTATTGAAATGCAGATTTCAGTTTTGATTCAAAGTAATTTTTTCTTAAAGGTGGTACTGAGGAAATGGAAGCGATGATGGCACGTTTGCATGCTTTATATCCATGTACTCGTTTCTTTTGCATTGGTTTCAGTATGGGTGGGAACATAATCACACGCATGATAGCTAAACTGTCGTCTGATGGTTCGCAACATCAAATTATTGCTGGACTTTCCGTTGCGCAGGGATATTGCGCTACATCGTTGGTTCATTAATCAATTTTATTGAATGCTTACTGGTTATAGCCTCATTTACTGTAATTTTATGTTTAATTGTTAGTACAGGAAAAGTCTCACTTTTTACTAGAACATATATGGCATTTTGAAATTCGGGATTTTTTTTAGAATTTCAAATCATTAAGTTAACCATTCTTTAATTGCCCAGTTATCTTTGAAGTATTTTCAAATTAACATGTTCTCGATCCTTAAACTTAAATATCTATTTACTCAGCACGCTTGAAGAGCGAAATTTTTACAGCTTTGTTATGCTTTCCTTCTTTTGCTTATGTTTTCTTTTGTTTTTTTCAAATTATTAGTTCCTTTTTTCAGAAAAACATATTCGGAAATATTTCCATATTGTTACAACAAAAAAAAAGAAAAGAGAATCATCTTTTCTCAGAGTTTTAGGTGAAAATTAATTTAGATCACTTGCACTGTACCACAGTTGGGAAAATGGTCGTCGGGCGTATAACTACGTCATAACAGAAAATATGAAGCGGTTGCTAAGGAGAAATTACGACATGGCAGTGGCACCACACGTCAAAAAAGGTTTGGTAGATGAGCAGGTAGGCTTTTTTGTCAAGGAATTGTATGCAAATATTATTTTATATTGGATATGGGAGGTCATTTCTTCCTGATTTCCTTCTTTCTTTTTTCCCAGATTTCGAGTCTTAAAAATATGTTTTAACTGTGAATTTTCCAGCACTTGTGGGCAGCAACATCACTAATGGCATTGGATGATTTATATACTCGTCGTATACTCGGTTACAAAAATGTTGATGAATTTTATCGTGATATTAGCTCCTTAGCAGTAATTCCGGAGATCAAAATACCAATGGTAAATATTTTTAGAAAATTGAAGTAGAAATTGTTATTCAAAATAAAATGCAGACCGATTTTTTCTTCCTCGTATGCTCTATCTCATTTAAAGAACAAATTATAAATTGCTTTTTTTTTCGTCTTACATTATAAGTTTACCGTAACTAAATGTAAACTATATTTGATTATCTTGGATGTAATAATGCGGAGAAAAATACTGTAGGTTTTCATGAATGCGTTGGATGATCCTCTGATACCACCTTGTCTATGGCATCCTGTTCGAGAATTAGCTGCAGCAAATGAATATTTTGGTTTTGTTCTCACGAAACATGGTGGCCACCTTGGTTTTCTGGAAGGTAGTGGTATAATTCCAAACTCTGTCACCTGGCTGGATCGTTTTATTGTTGAACTTGCCAATTCGGTTATTATAGCATATGATAACGAATAACTTAAAAGAAAAAATTAAAAAAAAAACAAGGCAAAATGCATGATATCTTATCACTTTTAGGTGATCAGTGATTAACAGAGAATTAGATAGATTAGTTACCGTTTGTTATTATTGTGTGAGGAATTATTGTCGGAATTTATAACTGCAAATGAGAATAACAAGAGGTATTTATGATGAAACATTGCTAGACTGTATATTTCGATACATTTAATTATTTTCTCATCTTAATGATGTCACAGAAATATTCTATTGTACTTTTTTCGATTCTTCTCTAATAAGTCATTCCACTTTATTTTAATATATTTTCCCTTCTTTCTATTCTCTATTGTAATATATCTCATTGGGTTCTTAATATTGAAACGTGGTTGCTTATGTGATGAATTTTAGGTTTCTTAAGTCGAACATATTAGATCGCTTTGAAAAGTGCCATCTTTAATCAAATGTTAGGTAATTCACTTATGCAAAGATTGATTGTATCACAATGTGGATTATGGTGGGGTAATATGCTTATTAAAAGTCCACATTTTATACACGAAACTTTTAAATACTTTGCTGAAATCCGTCTCGATACCTGCCTGTGGTGTGTCAACCATCGATATAAAAAGGTTGATTGTTGTAAGAAGCTTATTATATTTATCGTTTATAACATGTAACATGATCATTTTATTTTATATGATATACTACTTTATATATACTTTTCTTTGCATTTATTTCTAGTCCGTATTTAATTTATTGCATTTTTTCATCCCGATATTTCATTGTTTGCGAAGGTTAGGTTTCTTTGTGGCGTGTATTATCGACCATCATACTGTTGTCTTATTTTCGTTGTTTTACTTTAATGTATAATCTTTCGTTTCTTTTTGATTTTTCTATAAAAACGAAAAATATAATGGTATTATCAATTGGATTATTTTTCATAAATTATTGCAAGATTTTTGTTTGACCTTCGTTCTATTAAACATCAAAGTTAGATCAGAAAGTATTTCTTAGCTCTGTCTGTCTACAATTTACGAACAAGTGACTAATATAGATTACCATCTTAGTCGAAGAATACGGTGAAAAATCGGAAGGGAGAAGTTTTTTCTTTCATGTGGTAAACCTTTACTAATTGTTTCAATGCCGGAACATCGAAGAGGATTTTAGGACGTTTGGTTTGAAGTTTAATATTTGCTTCGGTCTTCCTTTTATTGGAACTAAGTATAGAATTGTTAGCATAAGAGGATGAAGCAAAATTATGATTAAATGCAAAATGTCGAGAAAACAATTTTACAGTCCATTGAAATAATTGAAATGAGATTTGAAATTTAAACTCTTACTATCTTTCCCATTTGTATTTCATCTAAGCGGTTACTTCTATATGTAAAAGATTTGCAATGTTTTTTTCATAAGCTCACATTGGTTTCACTACTATCGCTACAAATTTAATTACACGTTAATTAAATATAAACAAAATTTTATGAAGCATTGAATTTGAATATGCTTTATTTGATCCTTCTGGTTTCTAATATTAATATTATTACAATAAATTATCCAAATGATTAGTTAATATTTAAATTAATTCTTTTTATTATATTGTAACGTTGAGCTATAAAACAAGAAAATCTCTCCCAAAAATTACATTGAATTCGTTTGCATATAAAACATTTACATTTTTTAAACATTTTATAAGACATTTTGCATATAAAACATAAATATAAACAATTAATTATTTGCATTTGAGCTAATTACCATGGGTAAAATGAAATTTGAATGGGTTTTATCGACATACCTTTAGCTTCATGTAGGACTTCAAACTTTCTATTTCCATTTAAATCTAAATAACAGAATAATTTTGTGAACAATTACACATCATAGCTACTAACCTTTATCACTTTTGGTTGAAAATAATTATCACAATATGGTAGTAATACAATATTATTGGAGCTAACAATGCATTCATTCTATCTTCTTTTGTTTGAAATATGTCATTGTTTTTCTGCAATTGATTGATTTTGCTGTAATTGAATGACTCAAAAATAAATATAGAAAGTTTAAGAAATTTCATGCGATATTGCTGAATTGAATTATGATAAATATTTTATAAACATTTAAAAAGCGAAAAATGTAAGAGTGCAAACAAATTTGAACTGATAAAAATACGATATGATATATATTTTATAGCATACAATATTTCAATTCCTTTGCTGTTATCATTTGTAAATATCTTTCTATGATTGTTCATTTAATTGTTTATATGCTCTATTCAGTCACCTAATCGTACCGGTTGTTATCATGCGGGATGATGTTAAGTTAGAGAGAAAACCGTACTGGATGTTGCAATTCTCGTCACGGTTAAATTAGTCTCTAGAAATGAAAATTTAAAAAAAAAGAATGATAAACAGTTTTCTGAAAAATTTAGGATGAAAAAATAAAAGCAGTTGATATCAATCAGCGATAATTTGGGTGTGTCTTTTCACATAACTTTAAAAATTTCAAGAGTTTTACAAGAGATTAAAAAAAAGAGAAGACCCATACAATTTATGTATGTATAAATAAAAGTTAAAAAATTCCTCCTCTCATAGTAATTCCCTCATTACTTCCCTTTTCACGAGATATGCTATCTGTGACCCTGAAGAAAGGAACTGTTTTAGATGAGAAAAGCATAAATAGAAAAGAAACGTAAAGTACCAAAGATGACTAACGATGGATGAGTACTGAAATTTAGTAATGTGTAATTTTTATGTCGAATTTCGCTCACATTTCTGTTAAATGTGTTTTTCGTATTTTTACCGAAGTGATTAGAAATATGCGAACTTTTTCTTTATCAGAAGCGAACTGGAAAAATGGATGGCATCAAATAGTCAGTAATTTGATGGTGATATTTAAACAAATTTAAGCATATAGCACAGCAATATGCATGGGTGAGAAATTTCAGAAAATTAAAATTGATGAAAAAAGAGGATAACTGGTGAGAACTTGGATTTCTTCGAATTATCAACGATAAAATCAGGGAGAATTTTTATCATTCAATCATTGTGTTGCTATCTAATTAGGTAATTCATGATCAATATCGAATGATAACGTACGCTTAACAATTGCAGTTGGATTTTTCCAGAAATCTACAATGGCACTTTTGTATTTTATTTTTTCTTTCATCTCATTACTTTTTCGTTTTCAATTTGTTTCTATTCAAGCTTATTTCTTCACTTCTTAAATTCACATGGACATAGATAGCATTATTATAATATTATTTAGTATTGTCTCATTATCACGCAGGTCAGGTGTGTCTGTATGAGTCTGTTTCTGTCTTTTTTGTTGCGACTTTTTCAATTTAAATGATCGATAATTATGCATAAAGTAGATTTGTTATCTATGCATGCATTGTGTGTGAATGTGTAAATTGTTGTTCATTCAATGAATGATTTAAAAAAATAAAATGCAAAAGTGAAAAAAAGGGTAAATAATGAGATAGTTGGGAAGGTATTGCATGATTGGTATTGTACGACCACACCCTTTGGAACATTTCCTTTCATTCCTTCCAATCTTTTTTCCCCAAACTAATTCTGATTCATCGTTCTTTCCTTTCCCTAAACTATCACTAAACTTATTGCTATCTTTAAATTACTCTCTTTTCCATCGATATTTCAATCATATCCTTATCCTTTCTTTTATCATTTCATTTACATTTTTTTGCAATCGAAAATGTAATAAAATTTTTTCTGTTTCTTTTTTAATGCCTACAAACCAATATGTATCTTTGATAAAAGCCATACTGTAAAACTTTTCATGATTACGCAAAGTTAAACTTATAAGATAATGATAGAATTGTTGAAATTCCTGAATCTGATATTCATAGAATTTAATAAAAGTAATGCGGAAAATTAAAAAAGAATACGTGGATACCGGAACGGGCCTTGAGAGAACAGCGGTTTTGACGCAAATCAAATCATTGCGTATTACAATTCCTGAATGCGATACTTGAATGAACTGATACATTTAGAAATTTCACGATTAATGGATTAATTCGAAATGGAAATAATAATAGCTGTAGTGCGAATGAAAGAGAAGATAATGGACAAAATTAATTCGAACGCATTTGAAGTGCTTCTTGTTAATGAGCCATGTTCATCATCTCGACATGAAATTCGAATGCAACTACCACGTTGTCACGTATCGCCTAACGATGATCCCGCTGAAACAGCATTAAGCTTCATACAATATCACTGCAGGCTTGTTTTTTTCTTTCTTATACACGTCAATATGCTTCCTTTGATATTTTCAAAAATTTTTTTGAGACATTATCAGCGTTATCAATTTTGATCGCTGTTCTTCGTGTAATCATACACGTTGGTTGTTATCATATTATCTTTTCGATAGCTATTTTTGTAATAACGCTGATAATTATTTGAGCTAAAAATTCCAGAAAGTGGCCACGTCGAACATTTGAAGTACCATTATGGGATAACAGTGAATCGATGATACAAAACGTATCACCACAAACTGTACAACTTGCACTGTATTGCATACCACTTACTGAAAACGGTCAATTCTTTATCATTTTTAATTTTGTTTTTTTCACTTTAATTGTCCGTTAAAAATATGATAATCAAATTAATATATTAGCTATCTCCGTTATCTTTATTGAGTTTATAAAAAATTATTACAATTATTTTATTTATCTAATTAATTGCTTTTTTTTCCGTCTAGTCCATTTTCTACAATCAAATACAGATAATTTGACAAATCAAAAAGATATTACATAAATGAATTGATGCTAGATGGATTGATAAAAAGCTTACTATGTAAATTTCATTTACCATGAACTACGGTACAATTTGCAGAAGACGGATTTACAAATTTAGCTAAAGTTGGCCAGTTTGAAGCACTTTCCTCGGTTTCCAAGCGTTGCCAAGTCGATTCTAGTTGTTTTTCCGTGGAAACATGCCATTATATTTTACAACTTGAAAGGTCCATTTTTAACTAATTTACATCACTTTCTTACCTATTTCGCTTTCTCACGTCTCCATCTCTTAAGTTTGTTTTAGAGAATTAACAAAACGAAAAATAGAGTAAAACTGATATAAATCTAACTTGATAACAAATAACATTTATTTGCCAACCATTGCTAACATTTCAGTATTCATGTTTTTCCCATAAATACCGGAATGCTAGGAATCAATTAGCGGAAAAGGTGAAAATATTCATTGGACATTTTTTATTCTGGTTCGAAACATTTTTAAAAGCAGTAAGAAAAAGTTTAAAAGATCGATTACTATTTTCGTTCATACTTCTTTTTTCTTTTTTACAATGAGAAGAAAAATTTTATTTTTTGTTGTGGATTGGAACAAATCTTTTTGTGTTTTTAACTGATAAAGAAATTAAGAAATGAAAATTTAGAAAAAAGTTTTTAGAAAAAAATAATAGTAGCAGTTACATTTATCGCCTATATCACAACTCTCAAATAATTCAGTACTAAAACGATTCTTTCCTACAAATTATCCCAAAAAATAATCATTTTTTAATTTGGTATTGATGTTATTCTGAATGAAATTATTGTTTTCTTCAGATGGCTTCACAATCATCAACGTAAAGATACCAATTTCCTTGCTCGATTTTTCCTTCTGTCAGCCGCAAAACTGCGGATACGAGAGTGTGCGCATAATCCAGCGTACGAGCATGAGTACTCCTCACAGTGTCACAAGTAACACATATTAAAAGTATTCCAGATTTAAATTAGAACTGGTAACTTGAATTTCCCTTAAATAGCTTTCAAAAGTTGGTGGAAAGCTTAAAAATGCTTTATTTTGAGAGTTACATTAATTAAATTCTTACTATACTATCTGAATAGGTAAACAATGTTATTTTTTAAATCTTTTGTAATATTTTTGTATCGAAATAATCAAAAAAAAATTATTTATAAAATGTTTTTTTAAAAGAAATAAAAGAAAATCAGTGATAAGAGCAAGAAAAAAATTGTTTAAAATCAAAAACTTTTTTCTTCCGTTCATTTTACAGGAGGATAATGAATTATGATCGAAATTCAAGTAATATAAAGAAATCATGTGATTTAGCTGAGGAAGTACGACGAAGTAATCATGCACGAGCTAAAATGATGGGTTACGAAAAATACGACATGTTTATCATCAACCCACTCTTTGGTACCGGTCTACGTTACGGTAATGCTAATCAGGTTAATAATGGTCAGATTTGTTTTCCCGACAAATTATTTTCCAGCTACAGAAGAAGTACGATAATCTATTCATTGCTACCTGTATGAATCTGATAATATAGCACTAATGAGCTTAACTATCAAATTAGTTATTTTTGTCATTGATTGAAACATAATATGAAAATATTGGTTAAATGTATGAAATATGAAATAATTGAAAATAGAGTTTTACTTCATTTTCATGATGTGACAAATGCGATATAGTAAAAATACAGAAATCAAAAAAATGTTTATAAAATGCTTTTAGAAGAATATTCCAATAATTTAGATCAATTTACAGCTACATTACTATGCAAAAGGTATGACAGATGTTCGAGAAAGTATATCATCATCCTCAAGTTCAAGTGCTGAATCATGGTCTGAAAAATATCCACTACATAAAGCTGCACATGATAATAATATTGATGATATAAGGTATCAATATTTTACCTAAAATAATCTATTTCAGCAAAGTTGAAATATAAACTTTAATTTAAGTCAAGCATGTAAAGTTAAATTTAAACATAACTTTGTATTTAACTTAAAATTTTAGATCAAAATTAATTATAGACGTTTGTTAGCACAAGGCATGACTGCAAATGAAAAAGATAACGCTTCTTGGACACCGTTACATTATTGCGCTTTTTATAATAACTTACGAGCAGCAGAGGTAAGCGTATTTTTACCTTACTTTCAAAAGTCTCATGATTAATTATTAGACTAAATTTTTAAATTGTAATAATTAAAAGTGGAAAATTATTTAAATGATTTTTTCTCTTTCGAATCAAATATTTTTTGCATACAGTAAACTTATACGAAATAATATCAGGAATTATTACAGTTTATATTGTTACCGTATGTAGCAGAAGTTTCTGTTGAATGCTTCTTACATTCAAAATTTTGACTTAAATTGTATTTAATTGTATTAAATTGTATTTAACTTCAGGCATTACTATTACATCAAGGTACAGATGTAAATGCTTCAAATAAAGTTGGTTCAACAGCGTTGCATTTTGCTGCATTACAGGGAAACGTTTATATGGTTGAATTGCTACTTTCACATTCAAAAATTGACGTTGTACGTGACTTATTTTCTATTACTAAGTAACGCTACGTGATAACTTTTAAGCATAATGTGTTTTTATTTTCATGCACGTTTGCATTTTGTATATTATTTGTCTGCTTATTTAATTTTTAGGATGCAAAAGATAGCAGTGGACGACGTCCCATAGATGTTTGCGCTTGTGTACCTAAAATAGATTATCAAAAGGTAGCGAAATTATTACTTAACTGGAACCGACTTAATAAAATACAGGTAATTCATTTTACTTTCATTTCTCTCTTTAATATTTCGTATTTGAAATTTAATATTCATTTATTTATGCATTTATGACTTATCACTAATTCTTGAAGTTACAGTATTTCGTTTTATCCATTCAGGTGGAATTAATGGACGGCGGTAATGCTCAATTGTTGCTTACACATGGCCAGGACACAACGGCCGGAGAATTACATGCAGAAATGTGCAAAGAATTGAAATTTAATAGTGATAGTGGAAAACTGTTTGCAATGTGGATTTGTTCAGATCGCTTAAGTAAGTTAGCTTGCTAGTGTCTAAGTAAGTATTTTGAAGTAAGTGTTTTAAGCATTTCTTAAATTTCTTAAAGTTTTAAATTTCAATAGTCTTTCTCTTTATTTATTACAAACATTAAATATCAAGCAGCTTTTTATAAGTAATTTTTCTTTTAAAGAAGAATACATGATAGATCAAGGAAAAGCACAAAAGGAAATCTTTTTAGAAAGTAAATATTTCAGGCTTACAGTTAAAAGCAGATCATAAACCAATGCTTCATATAAATAAGTGGAAAAATAAAATAACAAAATTTGGAAATGAAGAGATTCAATCAAACGATGGTGACGCACCGAAAATTTTCTTCCGTCGAGATGCTCGTTTAACTTTACAGACGGAAAAAATGGTATTAACGATTATCGTTCCATTAAAATTATTCAATTTAATTTATACTAACTTTATGAAAATCAAATTAAGTTAAAAATGTATGTGTTAGCATCAATTTATGAATTTTACACCTTTTTCAATTTCGATGCGAGGAAACATGAATTTTTTCTTGCGTTTACTTCGAAAAAATCTAAAATTCCAAAAAACTAATTCTCGAAATAATTTATTAAAAATTATTATTATGAAATTATTTCGGATTCTTGACAATCATTTTGCAATATGAAAAAAATAAAAAATATAAAAATTATATTAAATGCTTTAAAAATGAATCGATAAATTAATAATAAAGTTGCTATCTAAATAAAATGAATTGAAATTTTACATTAACTAATTATTTATCCTAATATTATTATTATTAATTTATCATGTTAAGGCGGTATTAACACCAATGGCACTTTCCCTATTATACGATGAATGTCGTCTGAATTACCTGAAAGGATTGTACCCGTGTTCCGATCACGATCTTACTTCACTTGCTGCTATTATGCTGCATGTCATTTACGGTGCTAATATCCAACTGACGTTAGCTTTGCTTTATACTTTACAGTTATCTTTACTTTTAAAATAATTGAATATAACTCAATGTAGCGTTTGTTGAATAATATTATGCTGCTAAGGTTAATAACAATTTAATAATTACAATAATGAAAGTTTTGTAAATATTTTTGATCGATTTTAATAATGAATACTTCAATGAAAATTTTCGTTGTGTATTTTTATGATTTAAAAATGTAGGTAAAATCAAGTTTACATATTTTGCCTTTCTTGATACTATCTTCTAATCTGAAGAATGAACCGAGAGAGTGAGAAAATTTTGAACCTTCGAAAATGATGAATCAATGATATGCTGCTATTCTTGTAGGGAACAGATGTTAGCATCAGTAATTCCTATACATCGACTACCGGGAACAGGAAGCAACCTGAAACAAATGCGTTTCCGGATTGAATCTGAACATCAGGCACGGAAACGAACTAATTTAATCAAATTGCAACAAGAATTTCTTCAAATTTGTTGGCGTTTCAGCGTTTATGGTGCAACATTTTTTGATGCGATCGCATTTATGAGCAAGGTTGCAATACTAACTCCTTCTTTTTGTTTTAATTCTGCTTTGATGTTGAAAATTTTAAATATTGTTGTTGTACTGAAGCTTTAGTTTTATTATTTATAATTTCAGCCAACCAAACTTAGTGTACCAGTGCATGCCGGTGTAAACGATTATGGTTTACACTTGATCAATGCTCAGACGAAAGATCTCTTCCAGAGTTATCCATTGAAGAGGTTGACGTGGGTAATGAAAGCTGATCGGCCGTATATTCAAATACACGCAAAACCTGGTGTTGATCTTACACTTCGTACACCACAAGTAATTCTTTTCTTGTTTATACCAGTCTAACACATAATTTTTCTCATAAATTTTAATATTTGTGTGGCAGCAATTAATTAATTATAGTATTGAAAAGTTTGAATGAAACATTAAATTTTGCAGCGTTTAACCTAACATCGTATTAGTAATAAATGGTTTATTGTGATAAAGCTTTTGTTTTCTAGAAATTTCGCAGTTAAAACAAGTTGGTATAGGTTAATTTGATTTCTCAAGACCATAAATTTCTCCACAAATTTACGAGAGTATAAGAAAATTTGAAATATGTTAAGAAATAAATTTAAATGAGACAAATTGCCTATTCAATCACTCTTATCACTTTTAGGCAAGTCATATCAATAGTCTGTTAACAAGACTAAGACATACAACTGAATGAAGAATGTAATCCTGGATTATTCCGACATCGACTTTTATTTTTTATGCAACACTGTTAGGAAATAATTTTAGAGCAATAATTTATTTTCGTTTTAAGCATTTTTTCTTTGCGATAATAAGAAATACTGATTTTCTCAACGAATCAAATATCCGAGATTGATTTTATTAAAGTTTCAGTTGATTTATTCATATTTCTTGTTGTTTGAAATAAATTATGGTTCAAATAAACACACATGCATTTCTATACTTTTAGCAGAGAATGAGTAAATTGGTCACAATTTTCATTGTTACAAGTTATCTTTGTTCATTGTTATCAAGTGCGCAACAAATGTACGTTCTTTTATAAATACTGTAATTTTCGCTCATTAATTTACTACTACGAACAAAAACGGTAAAGCAAACCTTGCAAATGGCAAGAGAATATGAGTATTTTTAGGTTTTCTAAGTCTTTCTATCCTTTCTATGTTCAACCTGAGAAGTGAGAAGATTGCGCAATCACGATTCCAAAGTTGCAATAATCATTAGATTATAAATTTCGATCAATGAATGAATTGATTCTTATTACTCGTACAACGATTAAAACTTATTTCACCATTTTTGATGATAGCAATTCCAACATATTCATTTTTTTCCAAGAAGAGCAGATGAATAGAAAATTAAGCGAAGTTTATTGTCATTTAAAGTTTGTTTCAATTCGAGTTCTGTTTTTGTTTACACTTTGCATTTTATTGTGTCGAATTAATTTAGTCCTCAGACTAAAGAGAACTCACTGTTATCAATTTACTAATCAAAAAATGGTTGGGTTTTAAGTATGGTTGGAATGAACTATGGACATTCAATCAATCTTATATCGTTTCCATAAATATTTCCTAAGCGAAGCACAAATTTCATTCGAATTTGCATGCAAATTGTTAGTCAGCATTTCTCAGTTGGTTTGATTGTGTAAACGTTAAATATTTATGATCATTTTCAACTTCTTCAAAAATTGAACAATTATCCCTAATTACTTGAGAGGAATTGCACGAAGTGATCATTATTAAGTTGTGATCATACTCGCAAACTTATCATATTTCAGTATAATTTAAAACAGATTTAGTGGAACTTTCGTCAATTTACCATCTAATTTGTTTCTTTTCACCGAATTTTTTAATGCAAAAATAAGTCCGAAAAATGAGTCGGATTTTCGTTGATATCATTGATAGTGTTGATAGCATTTATTTCAATTCTATTTTGAGGCATTTATTTCGGTATTACATTACTTAAATCAGAAATACTCCTAAATATATATCATACTCTTATCATCTCATCAGAAAATGAAACGTCCATATCACTTAATGTTTTCCTCTTCCATTAAACGGACAGTTTTATCCACTTATTTGCCTTTTCCGGAGAAGTAATAAAGCGGAACAAATGAATGCAAATGCGAATCCGTAAAAAAAGCTACGCAGTGTACCGGCTTCCTGCCAAAAGTAACGATTAGAATTTGTACAGTGACAAGGACATTGGACAATTTCAGGAAAAGTATCTTCTAACATCGTTCGTTTCCTGAAATTTGATCAATTGATTTCATTTCAATTATTGATAAAAATATTGATAAATAAAGTAGCTTAGAAAAGGAAATAATGATGAAGAGATCAATATCGATCAAGCACATACAATATTATTATTAACCTGTGATACAATGGCGAATTTGGTTTTGTACCACTCAAAGTTTTATAATAATCCGAAAAAACTGCATATCGTCGAATTCGCTTAGGATATTCAGTAAATGATGTTTTTGATTTACTACCAATTCGTCTACGTGATACACCACGATGTGAGAAATCAAGCGGTGATTCCGCATCTGGTTCCGAACATACAAACTGCGCTTCATGAAGTGGATAACCTACGTAGGCTAAATTTTATCAGGGAAAAGAAAGAAAAAAAGAATATAAAAAATTGATTAATGATAAGTAATTCGAAAGATATCATTTAATTACGCAATCTTCGGAAACATACTTCCGAAGATTTTTTTTTTCTTGTGAAAAATATATCGAATTAATCATGAATATTCTTCGAATAAAACTGACCGTTATTTTCAAGTCGATTTTTCTCCCAAAATTGTACAGCTGATATCCCAAAACTTTCAGTGGAATTTAATGCTAACGCTTTATACGTGAAATCATGCTCCTAAGCAAACGGAAATTTCAAACAAACTTTCAAATCAAATTCCGCTAACATTTTTTCTTTAAAAAGTTAAATTTTGTTGTACAAATGCAGCATGACCATTTCACTGAGAAATTAAACTTATTGAATTATTTGTTATTAAGACATTGATTCATACGTTTTTACCGATTAGCTATGTACACAAATGCTTCAGACAAAAAAAAAAACCTTTTTCGGTTGTGGTGCCTCACTTATTGAAATACCAACGTACCGACAACCACTCGGTGCTATGTAGTCAATTTCAGGACGAATGGAATAGTTAATATCTGTAGAATTTGGAACAATTTTAAAAATGAGTTTATGGGGTGATGTGTTGACGAGCAGAAAATTCGCCGTTTGTTTGTTCAAATTTTCTTTTAGCGGACGTGGCATGAATGTAGGAAAAGGCGGTTCCACCATAATCGGCATTTCGCTAATTCTAGGCCTCGCACCATCGTCCAGTATTTTGCCTGCCATCGAGACAATATAACAACCAACATAAGAATGGCGTCAATTAAACAAATGGCTTATCTTTATGGTTCAGCGAAACGCAATTATGTAAATTTGAATTTTTTTCAAATTCTCCAATTCAGTTCAAGAATGTATATTACTGATTTAAATTTATTTCGAACTTCCAAGAAGCAGTAAAACAGTCTTATAATGATGGAAATCGAAATCTAATCAATTGAAACATAGTGAACGTATATATAACGGAAGAACAAAATTACTTAACGATCTCCATAAATTAGAAATACATATCGTCCCTCATTTGAATTTAAATTCAACCTGAATTTCTTCTAAATTTTGAAAAGATATTACCTAAAACTATACTGTATACTGTTAAATTTTGCAGCTTGATAGAACCACAAATTCTTCAAACTAATTAGATGACGATTTATATTATTGGAAGGATTTGTCAAACAACGTATGACAAATTAAACTTTCATGCAATTAGACAACCGAACAATAAAAACCAGTCAAACAATACAAAATTAGCGTTTGCCGCCAACTCGTGGTTGTTGGGTTTTCGTAGGCTTCGGTATCTTCATCTTCGGTGGGGCAGCTTTCTTCTCCTAAAATACAATATTCAGTGCAGAGAACTTTTATATGAAATAAAACATCCCTAGCTAATCCTTATTACAAGAATTAATAAGTGAAGTAAAATTTTCACATGAACTGACTTAATTAGAAATACAAAATTGACCGACATTTTGGGACGTAAAATCCAAAAAATATGAAGTGAAAAAATTGTGGAAAAAGGTATTCAAGAACACATACAAATTTGTAGACTTACTTTTAATGCCTTATTTGCTGCTTTCTTCTCACTCTTCGATGCTCGTGCAGCTTCTTTCGCAGCTTTTATTGCTTGTTCACGCTGTGCGCGTCGAAATTCTGGTTTCTGATTACGTTTTGCAAGTATAGCTTCTAGTGAAACATTACCAACTGCTCGAGATGCTATTTGTATAACACGTCGCGTACGCTTCTTTTGTGCATTTTCCTCACCATGAACACCCTTCAAGCAACATCCTTAACAAAATTAAACAAAAACCCCACATCGTTGGTCAGGATGAAAATCACATTTTAATAATACTATAATACCGAACAACATTTTACAGACAATTATGAGACCAGCGGATACGTAATAATGGAATTGATGGGAAGTAATTATGTAGCCATTTTCCTTCGGAAACTCCGACATGGAAAATACAGAAACCAAAACTGGAATAAGTATTGCAGCTTATTACAGCCTTGGTATGACTACACTTGAGTCACATCGATATACATAACCTTAATATCTTAATTGCTAACCAGGAAAACAAGCACAATTTAAATCTGTAAATAAAACAGATCCACTGTATCATTGATTTTACAGTGTTTTAATTACAAAAAAAAAAAAAACCTTTTTATGCTTGCGGCGGTATAGTACTGTCCACGGTATGTCACGAGGGTTCCGTTTTAATCTGTATGATCGCTGGCATTTTTTGTTTAGAAATATTTGAACCTGAATTAGAGAGAATTAAAATATCTAATGTTTTAAAACATTTGACTAATAGAATCAATGAAAATTATAACATGAATATCATTTGATGAATAATTATGAAATTAGAAAGACAACAAGAGACAGCAGAATTAATGAAAAATTTTAAAACTTCTTATAATTGAAAACATCAAATAATAAAAGTAACTGCAGCGCAAATGATAGTAAGAATTTGAAATTCAAAGTTTACCAAAATCGGTGAAAGTACTATAATAAAGTTCTTTACAGATGGTATAATGTTGTTTATTATCTGTGCTTTTATGTTCTATGAATATACATTGTTACTTTTCACAGCAAATGACAGTCACAGAAAGTGTTAAACTTAATTTATTATAGATACAAGCAGTGACGTCTTTGCTCTTCTTACATTCATATCTTACTTTTATCTTATAATATTCTTTTATTTCTCCAACTAATAAATGATTCCTTCAATAAAAATTAATGTGCAACATCGATGTATTTGCAATAATAAATAGGTAAGTAAATAAATAAAACAAATGAATAAATAAATGAATAAAGTAATAAACAAACAAATATACATAAACGTCATGACTTCTTAACAATCAACTGTTGGATTTATATAGATTACAAACCTTTCCATCAGCACGAACCATCCTTTTTCCATGCCCTGGATAAATTCTATATCCCGAATACACACAAGTTTCCAGCTTCATTTTTTAGCTTTTTCTAAAAATTCGAAATATAGAGCGCCAGTAAATTATAAGAGAGAGATTGCTGGAAATGAGAATTACATATAGAAATGCAAGAAACAAACACAATGATCGTAAAAAATATGCAAATTGTTCATGACATTGGCTAGAATTGAAAGTACTGCTTTAATCAAAATTTGATGTCAATTCAGTAAAAAATCAGTTATGCGAAAATTATAGGGAATTAATTGAAATAACTAAAGTAAAATAAGCAAAGGTATGGCAAATGTCATAGCTACCAAAAAATAAATCAAAATAAACAATAGTGCCAGTTTAATGAATGAATAACTGAAACAAATAGCCTCAAAAGCAACAGAAATATCGGGATGACCATTAATATTCTCTGCAGCAAATGTAAAAACTACATCTATTGATAGATTGGGTAAAAATAAAGTGAAATTAAAACAAAATGATACTCTATAATTTGACGATAACCTGAAGCTTCCGGAAAACCAATATTACCAAACAAATCACATAATTGACCTACACATTTGAAAATTACTGCATTCGAAATTTCGTTTCGTGATTCTTGCTACGTGTTGCAGCTATCTAAATTATTAGAGGCTACAATATCACCATGCTAGGTACGTATTGCTTTAATTTGCAGCCTAGCTAGGGCTTTATGCTTTATTGCTAGGGCTTTATGGCTGGAAACGTTTCAGTCACGTATTCACCTTTTTACGGATATATAGATGTTTCAGTTACGTATCACCACTTTTCTGAATATAAAGCTTTCGGGAACATTTCTCCATTTCTCATATACGTAAACCTTCAGCATCTACTACAAGTACATGCAGATTAAAATAAGTATTTTGTATACAGTTTAGACATATTTCGTTACTTCTCGGATAAGTAGCTGTCCGATAATATTTTGCTACTTTCCGGATCTAGGCTTTTATATCATATTGCCATCTCCTATTCTTCTGCAGCTATGTTAGTTTTCAACACAATTTTTGGTAGTGGAAAATTCTTTACAGGTACTTTCTTTCAAATTATCCATCATCTCAAGTGAGAACGCGTTATCGAATTTTCACCTCTTTCTGCTGTAGTTTTCTTTATGTGGAAAATTTTCTTGATTTATCAAATATTTAAATTTTATAAAATGAAAAATTTCTTCTTATTTTCTATTTCTAGTTTTCTTATCATTTAATTTTTTATTTTTAATAAATTTATTTTTCATTTAATTTTTATTGAATGAACCTATGTAATAACGTTCAAAAAGTGCGATACAATCATGCTTGAGATAAGATTAGTAGCGATATAAGTGATAACAGATAAGGTAAGAACGATAAAAAGATTTATCAGTTATAATAATGCTATGAAAAAATTAGCAACAAAATTTCACATCATTCTTTCAGTGGAAGATCGGTATGACGGCATAACGGCCAATACCACACATAAACACGCCAGCACGAATACGAGCATATCCGTTTCTGCCCCACCATGAGCCCCAACTGTAACATCAATGGTAATAGGTCATCAGATAAGCAAAATTAAGCCAAATACAATAAGACACTGTGACAACAACAAATGAAAATGTTCCGATTTTATTTTTATCATTTGATTGCCTTTTTTTTGGTTTGTCTTTAACTTACCTTGCATTAATCAAAATATATCATTTATCATCTGTTGTTTACTAATACCTTTTATTGATGAAATAAATACAAAAGTACAAGAAAATGAAAATTTCTAAAAATTTGATATACCTATTTCTGATGATGAAATATTCCAGTCCGTTTTTAACACCGTAACCAACTGCCACCACCGCATGATTTACACGCATTGGATCAGATGGACAAGATGGATCGTTATAAATACCGGAAAATTGTAAAACGGGTTGAATTTACCATCTTTAAAATTGCTTATCAATCGTACCTTATAACTTTATAATATCTTTTTGGCTATTTTATTAATAAATTATTTACCAGATTCATAATCCGCAAAGGTCTGTAACGATGCGTGCAATGAAACGGCCACTGGTCCATAGGTTGCCAGTACCTTTTTGATAATTCCTTCATTGCTGTAAGGTAAGTAAGCAGCACCAGCTAATCCTCCCTTTATTCGTTGTGAATTATCCACCGGGCATGAGTCACCATTATCGTTTTTGTACGGATATTTTTCATCAGTTGTTACACCATGTTCAGCAACCCAATTTAAAACCTAAAAAAACATTAATTATCTTCTACTGATAGCAATCAATCAATTAATTACTAAGCTAGATTTTTACACACCTGAATTTCATGTCCACCTTTTCCATAACATCTTTGGAATTTACTGCAATCCATTATATCTTGAACTGATAGCCTTACAGGACGCTTTTTAGTTCTGAGTGTAATATACATTTCGAGAGTTGAGAGTGCCGAGAAAATGAAGCATACTCCACATTGACCCTAAAAAACCATTTTAATTCATGATAATATATCAATTATCACCTGACAAATATAATAAAGGAAAAAATTAAAGCAAAAGGGACGACGAAAGTTAATTTAAATTGGAATTATTAGAAAATTTGAAAAAAAAAAGTTTATTTACCTGTGCTTTTACCGATAGTGTAGGCATTTTCTTCCGGTAATCAAAAAATTTTGGTATGGATTTGTGTAGATTTGATCCCAATATTTGGGTCAAATTTGCTTCCATTCTTCCAGTCAAATCTGGAGAATATCCAAGAAGCCTTTCTTTCTCTTCCGAAGTCTGTGAAAAAATTAAATTTGAAAAAGAGGAAATAGGTAAGTTTAGAAGAAAGAAAAGAAAATAGCGGAATATAATTAACGATAACTGATATCATTATTGGGTAAAATTTGAATTTTTCGCTCAAAATTTTTTGTCAAACTTGTTAATTGTTAACCCAATCGCTCATTTTATTCAAAGCTAATTTGTATGTTTCCAATCCTTTTTTGTAACGTTCGTTGTGCTCTTTAATTAGTTTCGAGGTTTGCACAAATCTTAGCAAACGGATTGGTTCCGGAACGGACGGATCATATTTTTTGCCTATAATGGACATTCTGGAGTTCAAAATGATAGAGGAAAATTATTGAAAATATTGAAATAGCAATTTTATAACTTTTCCAATAGAAAAAGTGAATAATAGAAATGAAGGAAAATTGATTAACTTACCAAATTTTTTCAAGTATTTCTTATATCTCGAATAATGCTGCCGATATAAAGCATGGATTTTGCCTGGTGTGTCATCATTACTCCTGCAATAATCATTCGAAATATGCTAAATTATATTTGAATTCGATAATATTTGTTGAGACTTGTAGACATTGAAAATAAAAAAGAATAAAACTTCTTTGCTTTTAAATTGAGAAGGAAAATAGTGAATGATTAAATTGAATCAAATTAAATTGAAAATAGTAAATGATTAGATTGAATGAATTTTAGTTCAATAACCAAGATCAATGTTGATCAGTGATATAATGCTTCTTTTTCTATAGTTATAGCGTTTGTTAAATATTGTTATATCACAAATTAAAATAAACTGCAACTTACAATTCATTAAATGGATCTGAATAAATAAGCACGAGAAAATTGGCCAAGCATAAAAAAAGAAATATTTTCATTTCCAGCAGGTTTACCCTTTTTTCTTGTTAGACTAGAAGAAATTTCTGTTCAGTACTGAATTTATATCAAATTTATAATGAAAACAATTTTTTCCTAGTTATCAATTGTTAATCTTTGATGCTAAAAAAACGCTACGTGTATTGTTTTCATAATTTTTCTTACTTTCCTTATCAGTGACGTGTTTCTTTCTATTGTACAACATGCTGTAAGTTGTTTACAATTTTCGTTACGTCATATCTTTCGTATTTTTGATATATTGTAGTTTTTTGATAGCTAAATGATAAGGTTATGTATTTCAACACTTAAAACTCCGTTGGTATATCACGTACAAAGAAAAATTTTTTCATTTTTCAAGCAATTAATTTAAATATTGGAATAACTTCTGAAAAATTCCTACTGTAATTTAGAAAAAAAGCCTGAATCAGTATAACACTTTCATTTTAAAGCAATTTAAAGTTTTTAAATATGCTTACTATTTGAAGCCCTTGTTACTTTTTGATGATAACTAATGAGCAGAAGTTAAATGATCTAAATAATTACTAGTTGTTCTAAGATTCCAACAAGAAAAAATAAAGGTTCATGGAATAGAGATTAAATTTTATAAAATATAAAAATTTGAATTAAACGAATTTGGTATTTGATGCAGAAATTTCCTTACAAAATTAATGAAATGTAAATGAATATTAAATAATAATTGATTCATAATATTCCGCATTCTTATTACTTTCAAACTGAATTCATTACTAACATTATGAATTAAGAAAATAAGTATTTAATTTAAGACTTCAATTTTGTCAGCTCGTGTAAGGAAAATTTACTTCTCACTAAATGTAATATTTGTCTTTTAGGAAACCAAAAATCAACATAAAATTCTCAACTTTCAGTAATGAAATCTTCCGAGAGAAAACAAGAAGTAAAAGCTGATAAGTAATTTTAGGTGATCGAAAATTACGTAATCTCTAACTGATAACAAAAATAAGAATTGTTTTCAAATAAAAAACCATAAAGTGACAATTTCAGATAACATTCTCACTTTTACATATTGCAAAATGGGCTATTATTGCCAGCTTCTACTTCTCTCAATTGCGCAACTTTTCATCTTGAACTGTGAAAGCTTTATCCATCAGTATGTTTTATTGTTTTATTGCCATTTGAATAACTTAGCAAATGAATCTGAAAGTTAGATAAAGTTCAGGTTCTTCATTAAGATTAAGTTTTAATTACACAAAATTTCTTAAAGCATTACTCCAAATATAATTTGAACAATCTGTTATGTTCAATAAAGAAGATAATCATTTTGATCTTTTCTAATTAAAAATCAATAATCATAACAAATTCTTCTTTTGATATAGATTTGTTAAAACAATTTGTTAGAACAATACTTTTCAGGGAATTCAAGACTTTAAGTCATTCAAAGCTGCGTGAATTGTATTCGAAGCATTACAATGATTATAAAAAATTTGTCGCGAAATACAGTAGGTTATTAAAAATTTCATGAGTACCTTTTTTAAACGTTTTT